>LPNX010135603.1:86483-165214 GCA_001517045.1 Pseudotsuga menziesii | reverse complement strand
TATTTTAATACATGGTATTGAAAAAAAATAAAAATAAAAATAAAAATAAAAATATATATATATAATTTTTAGTTTGTCAATGTATATTCAGCTCGGAGGATGAAACCGTTTTTGCTTAGGAAGCTGGCCTACATGGGTACTTTTCAGCCATTTAGACAATCAATCTATTAGGACTAGTCCGGTCCCGAAAGGGAGAAACATCTACATCAGAATAGATATAAGAACATTTGTAAATCTGCATACAGCAGGAACATAACACATACTATATCTAGTATGCAATTTTTGATTAATAAAAATCAGCTTTTTTTTCTTTCGAATATATATATAATTTTTATTGTTTTTTTAATAATAAAAAAACTTTAAATTTTGGTATCTTAATACACTCCTGAAAAAATAAAAATAAAAATAAAAGCCAGCTTTGTTTGAGGTGCCAAAAATACACCATAAAAAGTTATAATATATCTTTCTTAAACACAACATTAAAAAGTTGATGAACACGGTCCACAAAAGCTCGATATAAAACGGCAAGGCTACACATAATCTTGTGATTTTTGTTTTTCCAAAGGCAGTTCAGTCCACCAAAAGCACAGTAAATTAATTTTAATTTTCATGACGTGCTTTCACTTTTAAGCAGGAAAAGTCTTTATTATACTGATGCCTCCGTTGAATGTGGCATATTTAACTTTTGACCTATCCAATTTAAAGTTAAAAGAATTTTATATTTTTTGCCACTGTCCGTACAATACCTTAATGGGGCTGGTGCATGTAGGCCCGGGATAATGACTCACACGTCGAATCGCTACTGAATTCCATCGGATAACTTTGATAATTTTATCTATATGTACGCATGGATGCATAACAGGGATAATAGCTACAATCAAAAGTAGCTACAGTCAGAAAAAAACTTTTGGCCTAGTATAAGGCATGAGCGTAAATATGTTTAGGTTGACAGAATAAATTAGGCTAACTCACAAACAAATTTACCTTTGCCCACCCAAATTAGGTCTACAAAACAAATTACGTCAATTAACAAATAAACTTATTTTTAATAAATAAATTTATTTTTGACCACTTGAGATAACCAAAACAAAAATAACACACTTTTTGATGATGTGATCAACAACCCTAAATGCCACCATCTATTCTCTAACAACATTGTCAAAGAGGTAAGAAACAATCATATACAACCAAACATTTGCCGCAAATCACTATTGCCTTCAAACATGAAAACAAGCAATAACACCATAGTGTAATCATAATCACTCCTCCAACAAACACCATAACAACATAAATTCACAACCACAAATAAATGAACAAGACTATCACTATTCACAATGGTATACAACAATGAAAAATGAAAGCTTTGGAACACAAATAAGACAACCTTACGACCATTCACAACAAGGGATGAAACAATGAAAGTTTGATAATACAAATGAGACAACAAAAGCAAGCCTCCATCCATTCTCTCTATCTCCATTACACCACACTGACATCAAGCTCTCAACGATAAAAAAATCACAATTATGATAGAAGCAACAAGAGCACACCAAATCCACCCTTGCCACCAAGACCACAACCACCATACCTTAACATCACAAATTCATATCTACAGATAAACAAGGTAGACAAGATCAATATCATTCATGACAATGGACAACGAACAAGGGCCCAACAATATAGGTTGACCTCCATGCATTTTGACCATCAACATGACAATTAACCAAATTTCACTACCTTTACTCCCACCACCAACACCACACCCACCAAGACCTAGACATGAATTTGAATGACAAACTAGCCATCAAATACAATTTCAAAAGGTGAACAACCAACAAGTGCTTGACAACACAACCAATGAAAACCAATGTCCATTCACTCTCTACATCAAATACATCCATTGCTAGAATGTTGCAAACTATCCCCTACCACCTTGAATTAAAAAAAAAAGAAACATTATGTGCAAAACACAATTCTTGTGGAGGTCATTCATTGTTGGAATGTTGCAAACTATCCCCTACCACCTGAAATATATATATATGCTAAACACAATTATTGTGAACCTAAAAAATGCATAAGATGATGAGAGTGCACCATTTAACAATAAACCAAACAGTATAGCCTTACACACCTCAAGATGTACCAAACTCTTTGAGGAAAATAAGTATCACCTTGGAAAATTGTTTCTAACTCTACCCCATCAAAACATGGAAAATACAAATCTTTTTTATGATACCTATTTTAATATTTTGTGAATTGGTATTTATTGCAATGTTTGTATAATGGTGAGGGAAATTGAGATGACTATTTGGACTCCATGGTCATTTTTATTTTGCAAAATCTGAATATAATTATGTTTGAATCCCAATTTTGATAATAGAAATAAATTCAGCACCCTAAAAAAAATGGATAGAACACCCAAAATTCCAAAACTTGAAAACAATAACATGATTTTTTTTTAAATTCCTACCACATTTTATCAAAATCCTACCTAAAAAGTCAGCCTATTCCAATCCAAATCCTTGAAATTTTTAGATTATATAATAAGCTCTCTCCTCAAAATCACATGCAATTCTATTCATTCATTTAGAAATGGAAGCTAAAATTCTATTCATCCATTTAGAAAGGAGGAGCTAAGGGTTTATTTGCTCTTTTAAGAAAAAAATATATAAAATTCCAATATCAAATCGTTTGGAATATATATATATATATATAAAAGAAAAAAAAGCACACAAAACAGGGGCATTATAATAATCTCCCAAATTTGCTGAGTATACCATACAACTATATGTAAATCTCAACTAAAATATACGGCTTTAATTTAAATTGTCTATCATTTCCGATGTTCATTTATATGGTATAAATTTTCATACTGTAGTCTGTCCGTACCGTCAACCATGACGGTATCTCATAATTGAGACATATCTGTTTACCTAATTGGAAGAGGCCTCTTGGCATGGGATAATGGCAGAATGAATATGTTTAATAACCCAGACAAAATAGATTTTCGGAGGATAACAATAACAAAAAGTGCTATAATTAGTAATTACTGATTATGCCAGAATGTATATAAACGTTCAAAATCATATTATACACAATGTATATACAAAGTCCCAAATTCATATTACACCTTCAGAAGCAGTGGCAATATATACCAAAGTTAAGCTCAGAATATTTACCGATGCACAGTTTATACTATCACAGTGTCCTCTCAAGAGTCACAGTATCCTCTCAAGCAGATTTTTAGAGATCCGTGAAAGCGGTCCGGCATTATCCGACCGGACCGGGGGGCGGGGCCAAAGTACCATTAAAGCATTAACCTTGCAGGGTTACAGACATGGAATCTGGGAGTGGCAGGCTTGGTTGCAGCTTCACTATTCGTCTTTGACATTATTCCATAGAACTGTACAATTCTAACTCTCCCCTCTCTCTTATGTGAACAGAGAACTCAACAGTTGAAGCCTTATAAAGGCTCTTGCGCCGTAGGGAATGTGTTGTGGAACATTATTACAGGCTGCATTCCATATCTTTTAACGTTGGGTTCTCGAGTGCATTCCATATCTTTTCACGAAAATACTTACTCTGGAGTCTGGAGTCTGAGTTGCGTGCTGTGCTGTGCTCTGCTGGAGATACAAGTGAGTGGGACAATTGAGTCAGTCACTACTGCAAATTATTGAGGTTTCACATAAATTGTAATGATGATGACAGTGCCGGCCTTGTAGCCAACGCTTGGGATGAATCTGAAATTTGAGAAGCATTATGCAAACATTACCGTAATTATTACCGATACACAGATAACACGTAATGGTTGTAGTTATTGCAGATTGAATGGTAAGTGTCGTCGTCCTCAATAACCAAGTGGCCAGCTGGAAAGTAAATCTTCTCTCTGTTTTCGAAACTTAATTTGGTATGTAGCAATGGAAAACGATTGATTCGCGATAAATATGACTGCTCTCGTTGAAGTTCCATTGGACCTTGAAATATCTCATAATAAATCATTTTTAAAATATGCGAGAACACATAATCACGTCAGATTCCCTTGCAGGATTCATAATTTTCAATAGTATATATGTAGGGACCCACAAACATCCCCTCGGGCCTCAATACCATGGTTGAATCATTGATTTACTTTTTCTTCTTCTTGAATAATTAGTTTTGTCATTTATAACTAATTTTCAAAGAACGAAAAATATTTAACCTTTATATTATTTTAAAATATTGCAACCACTTCTCTCCTCTTTGCAACGACTCTTATTCTCTCTTGGACCTGTGTCCCTTTCTCTCTTAAATGTCCGGATTGCTCTCAACTCATTTCCCTTGGTAGTTTAGCAGCCCAACATGGTGACACCGGTCCTACTCACGATGAGACCATTTTGTTTGAACCAAGGCATAATCCTCGTACACATCACAACCCCCGGACTAATATCTCATAACCTATTCTATCTAAGGAACCTTGTCCTCA
The DNA here is from genome assembly GCA_001517045.1 of Pseudotsuga menziesii. Lineage (NCBI taxonomy): Eukaryota > Viridiplantae > Streptophyta > Pinopsida > Pinales > Pinaceae > Pseudotsuga > Pseudotsuga menziesii. Next base: position 160,752 of record LPNX010135603.1, on the reverse strand, counting down.
TCCAAAATGCGTTGATATTAGTTTTCCACATGATGATCATGTTTTAATGATGCACTCTATCCCTGCATTAGAGACTGATGGTCCTCACCTCAAAAAAATATTTAGCTATTGACGACCTTCTGGTATGCCTAAATATGGGTTAGGATATATCTAACAAGCTAATGCAATCATCCTTGATTGTCATTTTAACAACCCTCTGTCATCTGACATCCAAAAGCCTTCAATCCTTGAAATGCATAAATTCTTCACCCTCATGGAAGGCTGTAAGAAATGGCAGGTAGACAAATACTGGATGAAAAGAATGATCATCTCGGATTTGTTTGCCCATCTAGGGACTATAGAATTCAATGCGTCAGTCCCTGCAGGTCAGAAACAAAACCTAGCACAAGAATGGCAAAGCTATATGATTGATCAAAATTGTTGGATCTCTTTCTACGAATGGAAGAGAAAGGTCTCTGAAAAAACATTTAGTCTAGATGATGGACTCTAAAAAGAAAAAAGAAATGGAAAGCCCTAAGCATAAATGGAAAAGCATTGATGGGAAACAGCTTGAGTCCACTTCTACCTTTCCCCCATTTATAATATCCTGCTAGAAGAAGAAGAGAAACAATCTAAAGCTATCCCTCTAGTTTTGGCTAAAGAATATCCTCAAATGAGCAATAGTGATAAAAAGATACAGTCTGTCTCAGAACAAATATTGCTCTTAGAGGAATGGATGCACACACATTGGTTAGCAATGACTATGCCCGTAGAAGACATGTTGACCAATTACAAGTTTCCATAAATGAATTGGTCTCCTCAAACAATTCCCTTTCTTTGCATATTTCAGGAATCAAAACAGAAGTTACGTTGGCAAACTCTAAAGCAAAAACCCAGAGTTTGAAACAAAATGAAATATTAGATGAGTTAAAATACTCCTATTTCGGAGGAACAAATAAACTGTCCGAACTTGATGAAAACACAAAGGATATCAAATACAAAGTCAGACAAATACAAGAATAATTTCCTTCAAGAAGACAGCCTAATAAAGAAATTCCCCTGTCCAACCTATTCTCTGAGCCTATCGAAGGAATCTCTAGTATTTATCATCTAGAAAAATATGAAATAAAAGAAAAATTTCCATTCCATTTCCCTAGTGAAAGTTTTGACACAGATCATGCTCTTGTTACTCATCACACGCCAGAATGGGCTCTACCTGTGAGAGAAAGACTACCATGGAACATGTCTAGACCATTAGCCCCAAATCTATATGGAAAAGGAAAATTACTGGAAGTCCCACAATTCTCAGATGAAAGCTATCTGGAATGGAACATTGATAATATGTCTGTAGGACAAATCAGACAAGTTTTGGATGGGATGTATGTTTCTTACAGGATAATGTGTATGAAAGGAAAAGGGGAAATAGAAGCATGCAAGTCTATTATTCAATGTTTCACTGATACTTTGACAAAATGGTGGGAGATTGAATCATCTCCTGCACTTGTTGAGAAAATGGAGAAAGAAACACTAAAGGATGACAATGGAGATATCATATTCATAAAGATGGAAAGCCTCAGAGTAATATGATTGGAGCCCTTGCTACCATGATATTGGAACATTGGTGTGGCACTAAAAATGAAATCTCTGATAAACATGCTCTTATTTTAATGATTTCTAAATGTAAGAGCATGACACATTATGATGATTTTCATAGAGAATGGATGCAACACATCTATGAAGTAGCGGATAGCAAAAATCTGCTTTGGAAGTAAGTATACCTTGTTGCACTCCCAAGCAAATATGTAGATTACTTTAAAGCCCAAGGAATTTTTCAAATTCCTTACGAAACTTACACTTGGGGGGGACTCTATTCCATCATCACCTCCGCATTAGTTGGCTTATGCACTAGCACAAAAGCCAATAAATCCATCCAGAAAATGTCTAGGTAACCTGACACCAAATCAATTTGTGCAATATGGTCTTCCAGTCGAAGACCCTATGAGGAAAAGAAATAGGGCCAAGAAAATCTTGAGAAAAATAATCACAAAAGTATTCCTAATTTGGAAAAACTCCAAAAGGATTCCAGAATAAAAGATATTCCAAGAAAAATACAAACACTCATTACTACACTCATGATGATATCAAATTGAAAACTTTCAAAGATTAACAAAGATAGAAGCTCACATGTTGACTCTATGGACAAGCGGGACACCTCGCAAACAGATGCCCTCAAGGAGATGCATTAAGGAAGACTAGAGGAAAAGATTCCCAAGTCAAAGCAAGAAGAAATATTGAAAGGGAAATGAGCTCCAAGATCCCTATCCACTGCAATCGTTGCGGCTCAGATATGCATGTTACTGATCCATGCCCCCGAAGCCCTTTCATCAAACAAGAAGAAGTTCATATTGCTTAAGGAAGCTTTAGTTCTAGCCCTCAAACATTTGAATTTGAATATGATACTGAAGACCTTTCTGAACTTGAACAAGAAGCACTGTTTATTTCCCAAAATTGTCAATGTTCAGATCCTAATAAGTGTTTGTGCAGCTCTAGAAGTTCAAAAGATTCAGAAACAGATGAAAGCACAGATTCGGAAAAAGAACTAGAAAAAAGCATGCCTAAGCTTAAACTATGTATGGCACACAACAACATAGGAGAAGACGCACAAATGTTAGCCCAAATCCAAGCTTTGTTTGAAGGAGAAATGAAAGCCTTGCTACTTTAGTCATTTTTTAAAACAACGATGAAAACAACAAAAAACTTTTCTCAAGAAAAAATTTTAGAGACTTCATCTAGAAAGAAGCTTGTGTTTGTTGATGCTTATTTTGAGAGAAATACGAGACCATTCATAAAACATAACAAAAATGAAAAACTGCAGCCTCTCACATTGAATGACTTAGGGAAAGAACTGAATACTCTCAAAAAGGAAGTAATTGACCTCAGACAAAAGGTCCAAGGTTCTTGAAGAAAACTTTTTAGAAGAAAAGGATTCCAAAGTTGATCTATGGGCTCGAGAAGAAATACAAAAGCTAAAAGGCGAGGTCCTCCCTATCAGAAGGAATATCTGCAGTAGATCAGAGGAACACAAACATCAGCATGTTTGATACTACAGGATTTGAAGGTCTAAATTTTATGAAAGTTTTGGTTATTCAGCATGAAAAACCTTTAGTGATAATTCACTTAAAAATCCACGATAGAGTTTTTAAGCTAAAATCCATTATTGAATCAGGAGCAGATGTAAATATGTTACATAAAGATTTCATTCCCACCAAGTATTGGAGAAAAACATGCCATGCTATCACTAGAGTAGGAAATACCCTAATCTCTTTGGGTTATGAGGTTCTGAAAGCTACTCTGTGTTTTGAACATCATTGTTTAGACATTAAGCTTTTTCTCTCAGAAATACCAGTTGGATGTATACTTGGTACTCCTTTTCTTGTTGTTGTCGAAACTTATGGTTCAGCAAGAACTCCTGAAGGAAAAGCTGGATATTTCATTACTCTCCCAAATATTAAAATCCGGCAAGGAAATGCAAAAGCTGTTCATGGGCTCAAAATTATGCTCCCTTTTGTCTCTACTCCACAAATCTCAATGATGGTGCAAAGTTCCATGACTATCCAGCAAATAGAAAATAAAATACAAGAATTGAGAAACTTAAAATCGATCATAAGGATAGATGACCAGTTAAAGCTTCCACAGGTTCAGCAAAGGATTCTACATCTTAGAAGGCAATTTGAAAATGAGGTATGTTTTGAAAGACCTACTACTTTTTGGAAAAAGGAAAATATTTCATTCAACTTCCTTATAGAGAAGATTATAAAGGAACACCATGCAAGAGCAGAGAAATCCCAATGAACGCTTATTACCGAAAGCTCTGTTAAGAATAAATTAAAGGATTATTGGCAAAAGGTTTGACTAGGAATTCCAACAGTCCATGGAATTGTTATGGTTTCTATGTAAATAAGCATTATAAATTAACCAGGGGAGTTCTAAGACTTGTCGTCAATTATAAACCCCTAAACAAAGTCCTTGCAGATGAAACATACCCCATTCCACATAAATCTAGTTTGGTGAATAGAATTGCAAGGGCTAAAATATTTTCAAAGTTTGATTTAAAATTTGGTTTTTGGCAAGTGTCTATGAAGGAGAAAACAAATTCAAAACAGCCTTTAGCATTCCTGCAGGGAATTACGAATGGAATGTCATGCCATTTGGGCAAAAAAATGCCCCTTCCAAGTTTCAAAGGATTATGGATAATATATTAAAACCATATTTTGACTGGCTAATTGTATACATAGATGGTATATTGGTATTCTTAGATTCAGTAGAACAACATTTCAAACATGTAACCATCCTTTTCAAAGTTGTCAAAGAAGCTGGCCTAGTTCTATCCAAAAAGAAGATTGAAATGTTTCAGACCAAGATCAAGTTCTTAGCTCATGTCATCGAAAATGGCACTTTGATTTTATAGAAGCATGTAGTTGAGTTTGTCGATAAATTCCCTGATAAGATTCTTGATAAAACCCAGTTGCAATAGTTTTTGGGAAGTTTAAATTATCCCAGTCATTTTTATAAAGATTGTGCTAAATATCGAAAGATCTTAAATGAGCGATTAAAGAAAGAACCAGCTCCTTGGAGTCATGAGCACACTAAAGCTGTCTAGAAAATCAAAGCCAGAATAAAAACCCTACCCATTCTTCATGTAGCAGATGATGGGTTACCAAAGATCGACGAAACAGATGCCAGTAATATAGGATGGGGTGCAGTTCTCAAGCAAGTCAAAGTCAAGGAAAACAAAAGGAAGGACGAAGAAATTTTGCAATTTGCTTCCGGAGTTTGGAAAGACGCGGAGAAAAATTATTCTGCATTAGACAAAGAAATCAAGGCTGCCTTAAATGCCATCAATAAATTTGAAATCTTTTTTATTAATAAGAAGCTTGTTCTGAGGACAGATGCTGCAGCCATGTACAAAGTTCTAAACAAAGAAGTTAAGAAATCCAGTGATGTTAAGTTCGCAAGATGGCAAGCACTATTTTCAAATTTTGAATTTGATATTGAACATATCAAAGGATCTGACAAATGTTTGCCTGATTTTTTGAGCAGAGAAAATCTAGTACAGGTTGCAAGTGAGCCTGAAAAAGAATTAAATGAGCCAAACTGTTGCCTAGTCATGATTAGTGAATGGAAAAATAATCAAGGAAAAATCTGAGAAATTCTAGATAATATGAGTTGGCTCGAATATAAAAAGCAGTGGAAACCAACCTGGCAATTGCGTAGTGACCAAGTAATAGATAGGAATCTTCATCCTTGCTCATTGCTTCCACAACTTATACCTGAAATTCGCCTGGGACCTACCTTAACAGCCACTATTTCAAGTTTGATCTATGACAGAAAAATCAGAAAAGCTGTAGATGTGTCCGAAGCACTGACACACACCTTTAAGGACATTGATTCCATTTGGCGACAATACACTGCTTTTCCCACAATTGAAAATCAATACTATTTCCTGAATTGTCCAAGAAACTTGCACTTATGGCCAGCAGCACAATTAGATCAAATCTTCTCGGGTACTGCTTACAACTATTGTGAGTACAAAATTTTTTGGAATGACTTCCTCTGGAAAGATAATACCAGTGGGACATATACCTCTCTTGTTAAGTTCGGGTCTGTAAGGAGTGCTTTTATGTTTATGTTCCTGACTGGTTTTTTGATTGGTGGAACACATTTGGCATCAATCAGAGCGCAGTGGACCCATATATCATAGAACAAGAGTACGATGCACATGGCGTTGCACTTGAAAAGATACGGGATCTGCAAGATAAAGAGGTTATGGATGAAAAACAAGTATTCAGATGCTTTTTAGCCAGCCACTATCAGTGGTTAGTGCACATGAAGATGAAAGTGCAGAATCTCCAAGGACATCCCATTATCATAAAGCAAATCTACACCAAAATGTGGGATATGCTATCTTATCCAACAAGATATGGTTCAATGGAATCTGATTAATGTCTTTCAGGATGACCATGGTGCCTCACAATTTTCCATGGGATTCTGTAAAAATCTCCACTATGTTTCATCTTTAGTCATTTCGAAAGGTTTTCTGTGGGATTTGATTCCTAAAAATCTCCAATGTGGTTCATCTTTAGTCATGTCGAAAGTTTTTTTTGTGGGATTTGATTCCTAAAAATCTTACCTTACTTGGTATGTATTTATATTATCTTAAAGTATTTATATAAAATAATTACTTGGTAACAGACTATACTTTTGGGTTTTAAGTTTTTTTTTTTTAACCTATAAGACAACTCTTAATCAAGTAGAAGCATTGTTAAGTTATAGTTGAAGACTTAAAGGCAAACCCAATGTCCCTTTGGAGTCATCCCTAGGTTACCAAAGATAGGCTCATGCCCCAATCTTGAAGCTAAAAAACCATATAACTATACTTCTAAAGCCAAAGTTTATTGGATTTTTTGAAAAAGTTAGTCAAATTTTATTTTTAGAATCTTTGACACCTTTATTAAATTTCATAGCTCATAAATATATTTACATTAAAGTAAATTAAATTGAATTACAATGTATGGTCAAAATAAGCGTAAGACTAAGATCAATAAAAAATTTTGAGATGTAATTTATATATTTTTGGAAATATGGGTCAGACATGGATTTATGTTAGTTTTAATTTTTAAATTTTTTTTATAAAATTTAAAATTTAAAAAAACTTATTTCATCTTTTATATAATTTAAATGTTATTTTTATTTCTTTATGTTATAGAATATTTAGCTTTTCTATATACAATAAAGGACTGCTTTTAGGGGACTATATTTAAGCCGCCTATCATATATGTTCTAAGATTTTACTTTTCAAAGCCTCATAAGACAAACAAAATCATCAAATATTTAAATTTATTCATATTTTTAGCTTACTAAAATATTAAAAACTTATAAAACATTAAATTTAAAAAAACCACTGTAATTCACCTAGAACTGGAAAAAAATAAACATTTCTATTTTTTTTAGAAAAACATTATGATAAAAGTTATTGTAAAGTTTTTATGACCAAGGATCGTCAAGGATGACTGTAATTGAATATTTTATTTATTTAAATAATTAAAAGAAGAAACACCTATCCAAAGAAGACTATTGAAGAGTGTTTATTGACCCAATAGGAGGAATGATTTGGTATGGAAGGTTAAATGACAAGCAACATCAATAGTATTCACTTTCTAGCTATTGCAGGGGGGAAAATCCCTAAAATTGTGGTCATGTTCCTTAAGAAAATGAACTAAGCAAGTGGTTCATTTAATTGCAAAACTGACCCAAAGACCTAGGCAAGCATATATATATACCATCGAATGGAGCAGGAGGCACATTACATTCTATTCCAAGTGATTAGAGTCTTGTGAATTTGTTGAAAACTGAAAAGTTAGGCACACATGAGGAATTCAATGAGGGGATAACTAAAGTGAATTGCTAAGAGTTAAGTCTGGAAGTGAGGTTGCTAAGTTGCAAAAAAATATTGTGTGGGGATTCTATACAGCATCTCCGTCCTGGTGGTTCAGTGGACAGGCTCGGGGTCCTAAGGCAAGTAATCTTGGCTGCTTTCAGGAGACGGTTGGGAAGAACAGTCTTCCCAGGTTCTAAGAAGTTTTGTCTATTATCTCTGAATTTCATTTCCTAATTGTATTTGAAGGTTTTATGAATGCTGAGGAACTGCTAATTATTTCTGAATTTGAATAAGTTAGAAATATCTTATTTCTGCATAATATTTTGTAAAATATGCTACAGTTATTTCTTTTACAAGGTTAATTGGAAAACTGTAGATTCTCATAATTGTTTTGTAAAGGAAAACCTATATATGCATACCTATACTATTATAAACAATTTTCTGAGTTTATTTGAAGGGATACTGACTTCTTTAAGTTTCGTCTTATTTACATTCAAGCTTATCATTGTTAAGTAAACAATGAACCACATTTTATTTAATTTTACCTTCGGAGTAGAGTCATAATTAATATAGCTCCTACATATATTATCTAGTACAGTCTAAGGCCTATTATACTTAATTTAAATCATCATTGCAACCGAAAGACTTAAACATCCACAGAAGTTAAACTAGGGTTTAAAGACTCAAACAAAACTTACACACGAATCGAATAAAACTCCACGGGATCTCATTATCAAATATGGGAAAATAATCCATAGATTCTGAACTTCACTATTATTAAAAAGAAATCTTCATAACTTGGAAATATGCGTTCTCTGTCGAACGACAATCCTAAAATAAGGTTGATAAGGATGATAGGTGATAATATAAAAATATTTATAATTTTAAAGGCTTATTCATTTAAAGAAAACAAATAGCTTATATTTTTAGCCGATAAGCTTACAAACATTTCCAAGAAATGAGCTAGGGTTTCTTTTTATAAATCATTTAAAAATACAGTAAAACTAAAACCTTACAAAATTGACTATGAACAATTTATTTAAACAAGTGTTATTATCGTATAATTACACAGGTTACCGGTTCGAATCCTGTAAGAGGATAATCGGTCAGAACAAGAGATTAAATCTACTTAGCTTAATTAAAATCCAAACAGATTTAGGCCGTAGAATCTAACTTTCCATCAATTTCTCCAAATAGTAGTAAAACTGCATAATAAACCTTCCAAACCACTAGTTTATTAAATCAAGACTTCGAATCCGTAAGGGAAAGTTTGCCAGCAAGTATTCAACCATTTACCGAATAGGTTGTAGCTTTATCACCAATCGTAAATCTCTTATGAACTGACCCAAAATCCATTAATAAACAATATATAAAATTACAAGATATTTTCCAAAACAATGATGAAAACAAAATACCAGAAGTACCCAACATAACCTACGTGTGCCAAATTTTATCAAAATATCTTGTTTACATAGCAAATGCTACCGAACAACGAATCTGAAAGTGTAGTGGCCTCACGGCCTTAAATTATTTCTAAAACAGAACTTATAGTAAAGAAACCCTCAACCAAAAATTTTACACAGTAACCAAATTTCATACTTTCAATTACAGAGTAATAAAATAGGAACGATATTTAGCACAAAAACGCTATTACAACACATTATTAAGGCATTGAATCCATAGCAATGGATTGAACAGAAATTTACAGGTTTTATAAACCAAAATATCCATCACTAGATAGAACTGAAAAATATCAAGTTCGGAACAGATAGCATCGTATTTAAACTGAAAATGATTTGATACATTTTCCCACGTAGGTTAACAACCTATAAATTTTTTTACAATCTTAAACTTTAAATACACGGTGAGAAAGCCCTAAAGCTTTCCAAACAAAAAATATGTTAAACATGGGCGTTTACCCCAAAACGATGGACTGAGCACCATCAACCAAAATTTGAGCTGCATTACCAGAGAAGACATTCCCACTTATAGTTTGGCGTTCCAATCCTTATCCACACAGTCAAGACCATCAAGGTTAGGGCTCAAGGTCTTGCCAGGACACTCAAGCGCTGCTTCGAAACCAAGCATCCAAACCACGTGTGATTGTTGACAAGTATCTGTCAGTTAAGAGAAAACAAAGGTTAAACGAAGTTTTAAATATTTGTTATAGTGTTAAAAAAAACTAACAGTAAGGAGATTTTATTTACTGCGCATCTTACGAGTTAGCAGAGGTTAAAGCTTCGATTGTAGTTGAAACCACCATATTTTTCGGAAGTGCCCAGTTGAGGTTGAACAGGTGCTGGAGATTGGAGCAACGAAGAACTGAGAGCCTTCAGTTCCTTGCACAATGAACCATGTCGAACTACCTGCAAAACCCTTGACCTTTCGAAGGGTTAAACCCTCGTCCTTTACACCACTAACAAGCACTTTGCACATGGGCATGAGTACGGTGGTTATCCATGTGGTTGTGGCTACAACCATAACTTTGTCATTACAATATTTTGCATTAACTCTTATGTTATCAATCCATAGGATAAAGCGATAGCAAGGGTCTCACAAAATTTAGTTTAAGTTCGATGTGTTCTTTTTATCCCAACCTTAGAACTAGTTTGGGTCCATTGGTGTCCATACCTAAGGCTCTTTGCATGCCAAGGTATGAACCCGATTCTTTACCCAAACCCTGCATAGAAAAACGTTAAAGGACATGCGTTAGCCGGAGGGCTAAGTAAGACCTTTTCACCTCTTAACCAGGCCTTTAATCTAGAACAATAAACAAAGTATAAAGACCTTAATATCTACGACAATTTCTTCTTAAGCAACTTAAGAAGTTTATGAAGCAATTTACAAGTCAAGGAAAACGTGAGGAAAACATATCTTATCAAAACTGAAAAGCAAGTAGGATAAATAAAACACTAATAAACAGTGATCAACTCAAGTGATTGAAATCTACTTTGTAATAAGCTAAATAGAAATACTAAAAATAATGTATTTAGTAGATAAAATTATTATTGGTCTTTTAAATACCTTATATATTAAAATATTTTTTATGAGATTTTTGTTGTTGTTACAACACAATATCAATAACCGTGTCAAGCAATTCTTTAAAAGTCACACACCTAATAAGATAAAATGCAATTAGTTTTTTCATACTACTTAAAAAAACATGAATATGAAAAAAGAAAAAAAACATGAATATGAATAAATAAAACAATGTCAATATATATTGTGCACAAAGCAAATTGGTGTCTTGAAAAATGTTTTTTTTCCTTAATACATTGTTTTACGTGATTTTGGTGTAATTTTTATGATGTTCATAGATTTTTTTTAGGTTTTTTAAAATAAAAAAATTATCCATATAATTTTAATATATACGTATATTTTTGTATAAAGATAAAATTTGGTTATTTAAATAACTTATATAAAAAGGTAAACTTTCATTATTGGAAAATGTTTTTAAGTCTTATGTTAATATGTTTGTTTATCGTCAAGAAATATAAACAAAAATAATTTTAAATCATATTCTGCAAGATACCTAATATCTATGTAATAATACTTTGTAATATTGAAAATAATTTGTGTAAACTCATATTTTGAATAAATAGTAAATGTGATTTAATAAGTAAGTTATAAATGTGGATATTGAAATTAGGTGTATCCATGCAATCAATTGATATAACCTAAGTTAACTGAATACTTAGTTATCTTTACGAAGACAAGTGATCAGGTTTAGAAGAGGTAGTTACTAACTATTAAGCCAAAAAGACACAGAGAGAAATGCATGCAGACTGAAAGAAAAGCAAAGCTGCCAGGGAACACGAAGAATGTAGTATTGTAGGCTCTAGCTTGAAATAAGACAGAGTTGTCAATGAGCACTATAAAAGTGTTAGGATCTCGAAAAACTTGCGCTGAGTGAACACTGTAAAAGTGTTAGGCTCAAGAACATCGAACCGCTAGCGGGCACCCGAGAGTGTGCTAGGTTCTGAAAGTAGCTGCACTCAACTAACAACTTATGGCAACTTGATAAAATTGAGTAGTGAAAATACAAACTTAGGTTGTGAGCAAGGGGGTGGAGGCCTTGCAAATTGGAAACAGTTTCAAGGCACCAACGAGTGGGAGGAGTGTGGCTGCTTCGATTTCAATTTCTAAAGTACCTTAAGATATGCTTAAATATATACCCTTAATTGTTATAGAGAAATGGCTATATTATGTTTATCTCCATTAAATTATTAAAAAAAAGTTCTCTATAATTTGAGCGTGATAAATTAATTATGGATTAATATTATTCAATATAAAATACTAGTCAAGCCAAATTCGACCTCTTATTTTCAGCATTCAGAAATATAAAGATAAACATAATATTGAGTTAATTATTCTAATACATAACTTTGTTTGTTTCTTTCTATCATCCTCTAGTTAAGTTAGGGTTTGGATACGAACAATCTCCTTCATAATATTTACCCCGAGCAAATAGATATAAAAAAGATTATGATTTATAATAAATAATAACCCTAAAATTTACAAATTTAATAGTTAAGTTAGGGTTTAAAAAGAAAACGTGCTAACTGAAATAAAACTATAATAACAATTACATTAAATATTATGAATATATTTGGTGTCCAATTGTATATACATCAACATTTAATAATTAAGAAATTGCAAGGAACCACAAAGTAAACGAATAGGACTCTTCACTGTTACTATCGAACGTCAAGGCCTTTTCAGTAACTATTATTTCCACATTCAACAATTTAGAACACAGGGCTTTGCATATCAAAAAAAGTGTAGCAATAAAACTAGTTCCGCATTATTACTTTTTCCCCGCACGAAATATTAAATATCACTTCCAACAAATCCGTTTAGCATTCACGAAAAAGAAATTGATGCTACGAATGTTTCTATCAACAACTTATTTAACATAGAAAAAAGAAACAAAACCTCAAATATGGAAAAACATAGACTAGCAATTGCCCCAAGGAGGTGCATAATACGCCGATAAGGTGGTTGTTAAAAGGGAAAGAAGACAGAAAATGTAACATTAAAATGAGGTAGAGCAAGACTGCAATTAATACCACAACAAAATGGAACACTTCAAGTTATCAAAAGATAGAGAATAGTCCAACGCAATAGATAACAAGTTTATTGAAGTTAAAAGTATTACACATTAGAAAATAGGGCTTTCCAATTAACATCACATTATACAACGAATATGCGATGGCATGGGGGAAATTTATCTCATGAAGAAAATACTCCAATGTGTTGTTATAACTATAAAGTAGGAAAAACATGTTTGATAAGAACGCACGTATTCAAACATGGTGGTCCAAACATATTGGGCTAGTTGCAATCTTGGATTAATTGCAACAACTTCTAATCCAACAACCTGCCTTGAAGCAAAACAAACTTATCATTCAAATGACCGTCTCTATCACAACCACTTTCCTCTCAACAAAGACACTTTTTGCTCAGCAGAGATCTGATGTGAAATGGGGATTCCAGAAGTATTCTAATACCTCAAAGATCCTGGAAATAACTAATAGAATTTACAGCCTCCTCAACAAAGACACTTTCCTCTAAGCAGATATTTGATGTGAAATGGGGATGGATTTCATTCTCGGACTCTATAGTAATGAAATTTCCTCCACCTATGCATTCTATGTCAATCTTCAATCTAAATATTTAAGTTCTAAGTTGAAGACAATAATTTCTTTTCCATAGGATCATATGTCGAACAAGAGTTGTGGACAATTCCTTGCTTCAATATTTGCGAGTCAAATTGAAGAAAAATCTGCTTGGATGCAATATAAGACCATACCTGCAATCACGTTTTCAAATTTTTCATGATATGAAAGGATGTTGTGGCATATAAACAATTACACTGTACATTGCATAAACTATTGGTATCATCTTTAAATACCATTCATCCATTCTAGGAGAATGCACCACCATCTCAAAAAAATATACTTATCTGATCCTGAAGTGTCTATCTTTGTATTATGTTGCTCTTCTAGGATGATAATTCAAGTTCGGTAGTATGCAGAAGTTTGTTCTCATCACCAATAATCCCTACAGGAATATACTATATCAATTAAATGATGGAAATGATTTGCAATTGCATATCTGACAATCATTTTTTGCATGCCAACATTGTAGATAAATAAATTTACTATAAATTTTATGGATGTTACACATATGATAATATCATTATGGACAAATGACAAATTGTTTCAAGCTCCAAATACCAAGGGTGACATTATGCACTTTTAACCAATTAAAATTTAAATAAATTAAATAAAAATTAAATAAATCTAATGATAAAGTTTTAAACTTTACTCGTTAAAATATTCATTTCTTAGATGTTGTGTAACTTATCTAATATGTGCAAAATGATTCCAATACATTATAAACATAATAAATAGTTATACAATTAAAAATAAATATTTATCCTATTATATGTGCAAAATAATTCCAATATGACGTGGACATAATAAATATTTTTGAACTTAAAATAAACATTTATCATAGTCTTTATACTAAAATGTATAATAGTGTTTATATGGCATGGACATAAAACATACTTTTGAACTTAAAATAAACATTTATCATAGTCTTTATACGAAAAGGTATAATAATGTTTAAGTTATTGGTTCCATGATGTCTATATACCATCATGGTATATGTGTTATCATAGTCGTTTTACAAAAAAGTATAATAGTGTTTAAGTTATTAGTTTGTCAATTCCTCGTGGTATTTGTGTAAATATTTTTGAACTTAAAATAAACATTTATCATAGTCTTTTTACGAAAAGGTACAATAGTGTTTAAGTTATTAGTTCCATGATGTCAAATGCTATATGTGTCAATTGCTCGTGAATCGCCATATATTGTGTACAAAAATACGTTTCCATGAAGTATGCGTTTTTGTTGTGTAGTTAATTCTATTTGGTGTATTCCTTCTCTAAATCATAATTATAAATAATGTAATTTTTTTATAAGTTATTACTCATCTGTAATGTGAATGAAATTCTATTAAAAAATTAAATCATAATTATGGATAATGTGTAATTTTTTTATAAGCTATTACCCATATGGTGTGAATAAAATTCCATTAAAAATTTAAATCATAATGATGGATAATGTGTACTTTTCTATAAGCCATTATTACTCATGTAATGTGAATGAAATTCTATTAAAATTTAAATCATAAGTATGGATAATGTAATTTTTTTATAAGTTGTTATTTAAATATATTGTGAATGAAATTCTATTAAAAATATAAATCATAATTATGGATAATGTGTAATTTTTTTATAAGTTATTAGTTATGTGTAATGTAAATGGAATTCCATTAAAAATATATTAGCATTATTATGATTCATGATTGAGTAAAAAAAAATGTACCTAAAAGCTAATTATGTAATGGGTTAGAAGTGAATGATGTAATGGATGTTAGATTTAATAAATTTCATTAAAAAATTAAATCATAATTATGAATAATGTGTAATTTTTTTATAAACTATAAGTTATGTGTAATGTAAATGGAATTCCATTAAAAATATATTAACATTATTGTGATTCATGATTGAGTCAATTTAAAAAAATGAATTTACCGTTTCATGGTTAGATTATGTATAAGATGTGTTTATGCACATGGAATTGATGAGGTGAAATGATTTTTCATCATAATCCTGTGTATGAGATTTCAATTGGGTTATGTGGGTTATTTTTATTCTCATTATGCCATGTTAAAAGAATTTATGTTTTGTAGGGAAATATATTCTCATAATATTAGGCTTTAATTGTGTCTCTAGTTGAGAAAACATGATTTCAAGAGAGAAAGAAATTATAAAGTGCTCATGCTTCTATAGTTAAAGATGAAATGTTTATATGCTATAATGTTTTTCTTAAAATGTGTATATACAAAATTTTCTATTTTTAGATATTCAATGTACTCAAACTGAGATAATTTATTTATCTCAATCCTAGTAATCAACTCTTTTGATTTTGGCTTACACCATACATAAGGTTATCAAGTACAAGTTTTTCCTAAACTTCATCATTCTTATCATTCGATCCCAAAGAGCACACTAATATTTTGGCTCTTCCCTCATAGTGTCTACTTCTCCTCCATCTACACTCTTATCATTTATCAATGGTGAAGTACATCTTCTTTGACCTATTCCATCGTGCACAACCTGGAAGACAACACCCTTAACATTTCTAGTGTAACATCTACAATGACATTATGATTTGTTCTTATCTATATGTTGAGAAGTATTCTAGCTCAAATACCTGCTTTGTTTTCCATTCTACAAACTTCAAGCATAGAATTTGCGGTCGTTTCTAACAATGATACTTAGCACCTTCACTCTTTTGTTGGAATTCACCACACTACTACTATCACGACCAAATCCCTCTAACACAAACTACTTCATTCGGATGCCAAAATACCCTACCATATCGATCCTATGGCATTTAAGCGAGGTTTCAAAAGTAACTATTACCCTCACTATTTAAATGTAATCAATTAATCTTCTATGCTCCAGGTGGAAAAAACCATCCAAATTCAATCCATGTGCATATAGGATAATATATATATATTCATGCACTATGGAGTATGTTCTCAAGGCATCAACCTAATCTTTCCTGCATGGTTTTCAACTTTTTATGATGGTTGAGGTTCTTGTGACATGGCCAAGGATAATTTTAGGGGTGAATTTTAGCCCAGTGGGCTATTTTTCCATGTTTTTCTCCCAAAAAAGATTCGCCATTTTGCATTTTTTGAAGCCCTGTTTCGCCCAATTTTGATGGGGTAAAACTTTTTCACCTTAAAAATCGCCAAATTATTATATAAACGATATAAAATCCTTGGAAATTAAAATATTTTTTGAAAAATATCGCCAATCATTTTATAGTTGGCATTTTAAGAATTGGTAATATTCGCCAACATTTATACAGTTTTAAATAAGTATGGTTCCTTAAAATCATCCCTGGACATGGCCGCATCAATCTACATATGTCTCATGGGTTAGCTTGACATGGATGGGTCTGCATGCCCCTCCAAATTTTGTGCCATTCTTGGGACATGTATCACACTTTTGATGGAATAAGGTTGAAAGGTGTGTGTGACTTTGACAAGTGCCTCATGACCCCACATGAATATCAATGGATTAGTCAAAAAGGATTCCACAACATAAATGACACATTCAAGGTAGAATTGGAGGTAGAGTAGGATTAGCCTCTCTTTGGAAACCTTTTATTTATCCCTACCCTACATCACTATCATATACTAGTGATGTGGTGGTCAAAATGCATGACATTAACCGTGTGTTTATTTTTTACTAATGTTCTTGAAACTTGCTTGACTCACCACCTAACTATACTTTCTTCTCTTTCTTTTCCATTTTCCTTTTGCATTCTACCTAGCTTTGCAATCCTCACTTGCTCTACAATCTTCCTTCCACCCTTTGCATTCTACCTAGCTTTGCAATCCTCACTTGCTCTACAATCTTCCTTCCACCCTTTGCATTCTACCTAACTCCACACTTCTCACTTTCTCTCCCCTTCACACTCTAAGATAGTTCACGCTCAACAAAACTAATAAATAGGCATGCGACAACAACAACAACAAAAAAAATGGTTGACATGGATTGTTGAATCCCCAGGGATGTTGCTACATTAGGGATTTGTCCAAATGTTGGTTGAATGTAGTGGATGTGGACCATTGGTTAGTTCTGGACCCTAGGCGATGTGTTAGGATTGAAAATCTATAAATGAGTTGTGCTCATCATGCAAGGATAAGACATGGATATTGAGGTTTTTTCAACTTTTAAGGCACAAGTATGAGAAGAAACCTTTTCTATCAAAAAATAATAATTTATATGGCACTCTTATAAATGACTCCTTCTTGCTGGTTCAATGATGACTATCCATATGTGTGTGCTTCTTAACAATATTGTCAAATGTCATAAGTGTGATAGATTCTGCATAGGCTGTCTATACTATCAAGTGGTAACTGAGAAATTTAACCGTACCCTATTAGAGAAGCTTGTTGAAATTGGTTTGACACGTTAAAGTTAGAAAAATTACTTTAAAAAAAGTCATAAACATAATAATGTGAAGGGTTTTGAAATAGTAAAATGTTCTTATAGTTATGAAGATAAGTTTATGACAAAGTATGTAAATGAAATTAAATTATATGTAAATCTATATTTTGATCAAATGTTTTGTTATAAAATCAATGAGAAGAGGAAAACAATATAAGCCTAAAATTATATATTGATCAAATGTTTTTTTTAAAATCAATGAAAAGAGAAAAACAATAAAACATAAAATTATGTATACATTGTGTGTTCAAATAATATATATATATATCTATGTACTAAAACAAAAAGTGTGTTTATATATATGAAATGTAATTAGAAGAAATAAGCACCTCAAAGTGTGCTTTGCTAGCAATTGGATCTCAAGGCTAGCATTTGAATCTCAAACAACATTTCTGCAGCAACATTCAATGCTATGTTGTCTGATACTTATTACTTGTCAAATATAACAATAAGGTGGTGATATGAGGTGGAAGAGGATACACTTTACAACCATAAATGTTTTTTTTTTAAGAGAATGAGAGAAGTATGTTAAAAAAACATATAAAGAGATGTACAGTTGTATAATTAGAATTTGTTATTCTTTCTCAATGATTAACCAATTTACCTTATCATTACATCATAGCTGGAACACCTTTTGAAGGCATTTAAAGACAGAATCACGCCCTGGAATTTTAGTTCTGCCATCAAAAGACCACCGTATATGGCTTAAATTACTGAAGATATATCATAATTTATGCTTGTAAACTATATCATATGGAACTACAAACTCCAAAATAATATAAATAACAGCTTCTCAAAATCATTCATGACAAACTGATGCTGTTAATGGACGTCTGCTGTTGATGAGTTTGAGAATCCCCTCAAACAAGAAGACATCACATGGAATTCTGATAGCTCCCTTATACTCGTATCCAAATTCCTCAACAGAGGCCTCTAGTATCTCTGCAAATAGAGGATGGTTGAGAACTCTGGCATCTATGACAAATCTCATAAGAATATCCTTCCCTACATACACAGGCAGGGATCCCTTGGGGACAACATCCTTCCTTTTAGTCACTGAACTCTGTCTTCTCTTTTCATTCTTCTTCAACTGGATAAATGCTGATGGCGGCTTGGAGGAATGGATATCAGAAACTCTCTGTAGCAAACGAGTCAACTGGCACAATCTGGACGAGATTACAAGGAAGCCGACCTTTGCCAGATTGATCAGAGTCAACTGGCACAATCTGGACGAGATTACAAGGAAGCCGACAGTAAAAAGACTCTGAATCAAATGCTAGAGCACTGAAAATCTGCCACAGAGGGTGAATACTGAGACCCCAACAAGTTGAAAAATAAGATGGGAGAAAGGATATTATACTGTAAGATTATGTGTACAATGATACGATACGCCAGCCTTCGATGTTACATTGTCAGTTAGATAAAGAATAAAAAGACAGTCGCCTCGTGTCAAGTGTTTGTGATTGCGCACATTTAGATTGAGGAGATAATGAAATGATGGATTATTTAATTACCACTTTGTCAATCCGGTTTTATATTTAACTATTATTTATTTTGAAAAGAGTTTTTTTGGTTTTATTATTATTATATGGTTTGGATTAAAAACTTTCACTTATAGTGTTGGGAGATGGTAAACCCAGGGCTTGTAATAATAGAATCCCAAAAGGGATAGCTAGGAATGCAGAGAATGTGTTCTATTACCACCTTGTCAACAATATGAGGGGAAAAATTTGTATTATATGCATAAATTGTGGTCTCAATGTTATGCTCAGCCAATATTCATAATATTGATGATTTTTTTTAGATTAAGGATGTGATGTCTTCCACTAAGAATGCATGTACCTTGCTATTTACTTCAGTAAAGTTGAAAAATGGTGTCATTTTCAATCCCATCTTTTCCATGGTTGTTCTCACCTTTGTTGCATCATAGATCCGCTGAAAGTTGAAAAATGTTGTCATTTTCAATCCCATCTCTTTCATGGTTGTTCTCACCTTTGTTGCATCATAGATCCGCTGAAAGCTGAAAAATGGTGTCATTTTCAATCCCATCTGTTTCATGGTTGTTCTCACCTTTGTTGCATCATAGATCTGTTGAAAGCACATCTAAACCAGTACATTCATCCAATCTGACATTGATATTCCCTCCCTTTCATTTTCTTTCATTTTCTTTCATTGGATCACTTTTGAGCTTAGAAGAAAGATCCTGCTGTTTATTTTTTGTCTCTAAGTACTTCATGGTTAAATCATGATTGTCTTTAACCAAGCTAGAGATCTGCAAGAGAAGAAAAAAGACAAGATTCATTAGATATTCGCCAAAAAGGTAGGAAGTTGTTTTAAGCAAGCCCAGTTCATATAAAAGGAAACTAGATTGATCATCCATGCAATTTTAAGAATATACTAAACTAATACCACATGGTAATTTTTCCTGACGGAGAATAGCATCTCCATTACAAAAGAGTTCTAGGTAAGCATCTTTTTAATCTTTCAACCTTTTTCGGGGCAAGGGTTGGGGCCTTGTTATATATATATGAAGATTTTCATTCTCCCATGAGGAATAAAATATTATAGATCGAATTTTTCTAGAAAATAATAGGGTAAGTGAAAATCTATTTCATGGTAGGAGTACTCTACAACAGGTTAAGATACCAGAGATCATGTTAGAACAGTGAATGTCCTAGTGCCAATTTAGGTTGGTGATATTTACAAAATCCAAGAAAGCAGATCACTGTAAACATGCATATCCAGAGAGGATGTCTAATCTCTCCACTTGCATCTGCATAATATAAAATAAAATTGAAGGCTAAATCTAAAGATGAGCAACTTATTTAAGGAAGCTACAATGGAATAACTTGCAACCTTAGATGTGAGGAAACATACATGTTTATAAAGTCTTTGTCTTTCATTTACCAACTGCTCAGTCAAGGAATTTATGTTTTTTGTTGTAGAGGTAACCAGGTCAGCAACTGACAGTTTCTCACGTTCAACCTCATCTAAAGTTTTCTATAATTCATCCATATGGACCTAGAGACGTGCAAGCTCATCATTCAACTTTGAATTTTCGTTAGCTAAAGCCGCTAAGCCTGCTTCAGCAACATCAACCCTGCTTTTTTCAGCCATAACTTTGCCTTGAAGATCTTGCAGTACAATTTTCATCTCAGACAACTTACCATACAGTACCTACAATTCAACCCCCATTGCCAGAGCTGAGGCAGATGCTTGTGATGCTTGGTAATCAGATTCTTTGACACGATCTATTAGTCAATTTAACTTCTCATTTAATCTTTTAGCTTCAGATTCTGTGTGCATAGTCCTCTTTTATTGCTTGCAACTTAATTTCTGCATCATTTGCTTGTGACTCAAGCAATTGTTCAAGTTCCTTGCGTCTTGTTGTTGCAAGTTGTATAGTTCTGTCTTGCACTGACATCTTTCAACATAGTTCCTAGTTGAATTCCTCTCTGTGAAGCAATCTTCAGATCTTGTTCAAGAGTATCTATTTTTTCTTGTGCATCCTTTGAAATACCTTGGAAAACCTCAGCTAAATTCTCGATCTCAAAAAGTCTATAAGTGGATTTCATTTCCATGTCTTCAGAGTTGGATATTTTATCATGTGCAAAAAGCAAGACTTCTTGCAGTTCTTGTTCCTTCTTCCTTGAATCCAATAGTGTAGTCTCAAGCTCCTTGATTCTCAATGAATAGTCGTCTGGCATTTCTGCATGTTTCAAATCATCATTTGAATGCTTTAACAATTCCTCAACCTTGAATAGTTCTGTTTCTGTTACATTCAGAGTCTCTTGTGTTTTCTCATTATAACTATGTTTTTGCTGGAGACCTGAAATCTCTTTTTGGAGTGCTATTACAATTTGTTCTATTTCTTTTGTCCTTGACTCAGCTATTACATCTAAGTTATCCAATTCCACAACCCTTCTGGAAGACTCAACACAATCTTTTTCATTATGGCTCGCAAATTCTTTGTATTCTTCACTCTTGACCATTGATAACTTCATATGTGCCTCTAACTCGAGGACCTTCACTTTTAATACTTCTAATGTTATTTCAAGTTTACTTAAAATAGCCTGTGCACCATTTAGCTCGTCCTCTTTCAGAGACCTGTTTTTCATTTCCTGTTGTAGGAGCTCTGATTGCATGTTCAACTTATCCTCTACTTCTTTTCTGCTGAGCTCAGCATCTACTAACTGCTCTTGCAAAGTCATTTCCTTTTGTCTCAAGGATAAAGTGTATTTTGTTATATCCTCCAGCTTCTCTGGTAATTTGGCATCCTCCTTGAACTGTAAAACCTCAGGTGCAGACTCACTGAGTTCCATTGTCATCCTTGTGCATTCTAATTCAAAGGCCCTCAATCTTTCTTGCTCCTCAAGAGTATCATCTATTTCTTTTAAAGCCTTATTCAACATTTCCTCAAGCAAGGCGTTTTTCTCTTCCTTTTCCTTTTCATGCATAGTTTCTGTTTCTAGCTCCACAGTAACTTGTTGAGTAAGATCAAGATTCTCAAAACCAACAGTTTTATCAGCTAAATTTGAAATTCCATTTACCACAAGTTCTACTTCACCGCTCTCTTTATTAACCTGAAATCAAGAATGGATATCTAAATTAAAATCTAGCAGACTTCAAGCTTTATTAGAAACAACGGATATAGTATCATATCCATATTTTAAAAATATATTTAAGATTAGAAATTCTATGACATGGGATTTCATCAAATATGAGTCAGGAAGAACTGTCTCATTCAGATTCCAATTTCACTTTCTAGTTCTCAAAATGCACATGCAGATTAGAAAGCGTTGCTTATAAAACAATCACCAAGTTTCAAATGTTTAGAAAAGTATCTTTCTAACTTGCAGCCAAATTGACACACAATTTTGTCATGAAACGGCTATATCAATTTGTAACAACACAGTGAAATTACCGCAGAAATTGACTCTGCAGTATCTTCAGAAAACTTATCAGTGTCCATGGAATTTCCAGATGCCTCATTCATGCCAATCTGTGTGATTTTTGACCCTTCTACAGTCTCCATTTCCATTTTTTAAGTCATGTCCCAGGGAAGTATTTGTTTTTCTACTTTTAAAGTATGGCCTCTATAACAAGCAGCACATCTATTTTCCAACTTTGCTCTATCACCTTAAATATCATTGCTTGCTTCACCTGCAACCTCTAGTAAATTAATCATTTATGCAAAAAGTCTTCTGATAAGAAAAAAAGGTTCAAACCAAAGTTCAGAACTTTGAATCCAAAAATTTGGAAGACATCAGTGTCATAGAAAATATAGCCAGTATTCAATGGAAAGTACATCACAGTTGTATGCCATCAATATTGAGAAAAATAATAGCCAGCAAGGACACCTTTGATTTACCAATACCATTGCAAATACATTGGAAAATTAACAGCAAGAAAGGATGCCTTGTGGTTCTCAACGCTTACATTGGAAGTATCTAAGCCGCACCATGAATACAAAACCAAAGCAATTACAATCTAAATCCTAGATCCACGAGGATGAATGTATACGTATTTGCTACTGTTTTGGTGTCCTCATGTTGAATAGTAGTGTTGCACAAGATGAAAGTGGTGGTCAGTTAAAATGTGCAAGACAATAATTGAATTTATGTCTCTGAGGTTTTCTTTAACATAGATGGTGTTCTAGAATATATCCATGTTTCAATATTTACTAATTCAATAAGTCCAATCCTACCCTCCAATCAACTCATTGCACCAAATGTTGCACATACATACAAAAGAAATGTCACATTTCATTAATTATCTTGCTTCAACATAAAAGTGTTATTTTATAAGCCCTTATTGTCTGCCTGCCTTCACTATTTGATTTCTAACTCCCATTTCCTTCTGAATGAATGTTCAGAAACTACATACCTAGTTTGTTCAAGAATTTATAAGATTCTAGGGATAAACAAGATAGCTCATAAATGTATTTTACTATGTTGCACAAATTTCTGAAATGTGGGTAAGTGGGTACAAGTATCCAGTACAGCTAGAAGCTTCACCCAAATTTGTAGGAAACAGTGGGTTGGGAGCAACAATAATACATTTTTAATTTATTTATTTTAAATATATGAACTTAAGTCTTAAACCCCAAAAAAAAATCTAAAGTACAACATTGGTTCCCTAACTTAACTATTTTGTCCTCTTAAGCCTCTATTTGAGTTATGAAATTCAATCGTTTTAGATTTGCACACCCCTAGGTCCATGTTAAACATAAATTGGGTTCATGTGACTGAAAGTCAACCCTTCACTAACTATGCTTGACTCTAGTGCCATGGAATGTTTTGTGAATTTGACCTGCAACTTCATCCCATTGTAAGGGTTGTAAGAGCAATTTGCTTATCTATAGAGATGCACAAATAAGCCATGAGAATTTTTTCTTTTAATTCCTTGTTTGAACTTTCATCTTTGTTATTGCTCCCAAGAGTGGCTAGTCTTTGGTTGCCTCTGCATTTTTTTAGATGGTAACCACTGCTTACTTCCCATGTGAATGAACTTGATTGTTTCAAGTTTCAACTAACATCAAGCTTTCAAAGTCTTTGGTATTTTGTGTTTGATGTTGTTTATGATCTTAAATTGCTATATCAATCAATAAGAATAATGTAAGCTAGTTATAAAAATACAAATCTAAAGAGGTAAAGAGGTAAGAGGTGTGAACCCTCCTAATATCTATGACCTTGAAAATTTTAAAAATGGCATGATTGATAGATTCAACCAACTTTTTTACCGATGGTAATTTTTTGGCACGAAAAACAACAATCATTCAATTGATTTTTGGCACATTCATTATGATTTTGGGCCCGACATGGGAAACATATTTTAGAAGTTCCATGCCTATCAAGAAGCTTCTGGAAGCTATTAAATATATAGGGAACTTCTACAAGCTCCCCCAAAAAAGGAAGCGACCAAAGAGTTCCCAAAAATCTTCCAAGCTCCAAAAGAAGCTCCCAACAAACTTAACTAAGTCCTTTTGTAGAAGATGCAGTTGTGTTTCATTTGATATTCGACTCTAGAAATCCCAAAGAATAGTTTTAGATAAACCGAATCCATTGAAAAAGAGAAATTTATTGTAACTAAAACTTATTTTCTCCTCTAGGGAATTAAATAAGCAAGGTATTTATACAGTTATATTTGTGGCATCTAAGGCTAAGCGTATTACAAAAACAAAAGATAAATGAAAAATCTTTCCATTATCACCTTTTCCTCTAGAATTTCAGGCCTTTTCTCAGTAATTTTATCTCCAACAGCCCTCTCTACAAACAAGCTAACAGCATCCTTGACTGCTTCAAAAGGAGCTCTCATGTCTATCTCTGCTCTGTCGTCTTTATGACTACATGATCCAGTATTAGAAGTTGCCATGTCACGTTTATATAACTTCCCTGTACATTTCACAACCTGAATGAGAACCCATTCAACATATGCATGTATGCTACATATATAAATACAAACTGGTGAACTATCATATGAGAATCTATGAACTCAATTTGCTGGACAGAAAAGAATTTGTCGCAATTATATCACAGGAATTAGATCATGTTCTTTAGAAATTGTATTTAGTCACAACCTTTGGTTCATAATTTGGTACCTCTCTTGACAACTAACATTTCGAACGTTATTATGAGTAAATGGAAACACGGTTTATATTTTTACTTTGATGAACTTCCCTTCAAATTGAAGTGCCCAAACAAGGCAATAAAAGACCAAGTGGCCAAAGGACATAGCATTGTCCAATGATCAATCAACAATAGACCAATTATAAAGATGGTCAACAAGGATCGATTCATGAGAACCTATTTTGACTAATACTCAAAATATCAACTACTGCAAGTAAGGCATTCCATAATTCTGACACCAGAAAGTCTGCCAAGAAGAACCTGAATGTAGCATCGCATATGGTTGTGCCTTGTATTACATCTAGATAAACTGTATTTTTTGCTGGTGAAAGATAAATTGTAAAATGAAGCCAATAACGGAGAGTTGAAGGAAACCCTTGCTATGGAGTATGGAATTTCCCATTCCAGCTCATGTTTCTCAATAAATGAGAGGAAGACGACAACTGCTGCCACTGGCTTCTTCATTCCTCCAAAGAAATCAACCCAATCTGAGGCCATTGCAGACACCTGCAGTGCCCCAGGTCTACCGCGGGAGGAAGGTGGAGAAAAAAGTACATAAACCCCAAATGAACTGCAAACCTCCCATCAATTAACAGAAAGAAAATAATAAATATCAAAGTGCAGACACAATATTAGCGAACGTATAATATTGTTTCTACTTTCTCTGCCAAGGAATCAACACAACCATAGTCCTGACACAATTATTTCTCCCTATATAAAGTGTAATCATTCAACACTCCTCAAATTCTTCCTTCCCTAGATACAACACATGACTGCATTTTTTTTCAATATGATTCATAGCTGTATTGTGCTTTCTGATTTCTCTACTACAAATTAAGCTATGGCTACTTAAATTATTAGAGGTGTAGCAAATGCCGTAAAAAGAAGCATTGTTATTATTTCTCCTCATAGTAATAAGTATATATGTCTCTTTAATATCTTCTCCGACGCTAGTCAACATTCACAACATGTTGATGGACTTCCAAGTGCTGGTGTTTTCTTCAAACTTAGGTCTGCTAGAAGTTGAATCTGCAAGTGAAGAAGCATATGTGGTTTAAACTTATCTTTGAAAATGTAACAAGTAGGACAAGCAAGGAATGGTAATTGGAAGAATTTAAGACTGCCATTCTTGACATGACTATATAAGTATTATGTTTGAAATGAATCATGTCAGATTGCAACTCTTACCATGCACTGTTAGAACTAAAGCTCATCAGAATGTACCTTGATAATTTGAGATATCAAGCCAAGGACAAGATGAGGCTGCAAATACAATATACACATTGTGTGATTAGATAAAATACAGAAACACGTCAATTAAACTAATTTCCAAAACGGAAGGGCCTCTCCATTTATAAAGTCCTCAAAAGGCAGGTCCAAACATCGTATGAGTTAGAAAACAGAGTCCATGTCCCTATCAATCAAAGAACCAGAATTTACCTACTTTCTAAAGAGCATAAAGTTATGATGTTCACAACCGACTTTCTTAGTTAAATGAATCTTTAGAAATTGCAACCATATACAAAGATTATATATTGGTAGAGAAACCCTTTACCTTTTTCAAATTTATCAATGTATTATTAAGAATCGATCATTTCTATCAATACCATCAAATCTTTGAGGGAATTGTACATAGCAAGTTTTCTTCCCAAGAGCATTATCCATTAGAAAACACATTTCCTCGTGAAGAGCTTTGATGTTGTTTATATAATGACCACAGTCAAGATTCAAGAGAAAGAGGCCATTTGTGAGGACAGAAGAAACTCGGACCTAATTAGAGAAATGGGATAGCAATCATGAACATAATGAATCGTGAAATTTATAGTAGGAAATCAGCAAAAAACAAAAAACAAAATGTATACTTAGCAAGGAATATACCAATGCATTCATTGCACCAGCTTTCTTGTGGTGTTGGAAACCAGGCCTCTTTTCACGGGATACATAAACTAACTGTAGTAATTCATTGGCATCATTGTCAACTCCCCCACTGTGACCTAAGAAACCTGAAGTGGAAAGTAAAAAGTTCAGTAAAACTAATTTACTCTATTTGAAACATATGTAGATGCATGTTAACAAATGGAAAAGAAATTTATGATCGATACATCATATAGACTACAAAGGAAAGATAAGACTAGAGGATTAAAGACAAGCATGTGATACCTGGATCATCCCAGGATGGTCTCGAGTGTTGTTGCATGGCCATGGAGTCCCATCGTGCATGGTCCATCCCTCCTCGGGCATTTTTTGTGCTTTGGCCACAAGAGCATTAATTTGGATCTTGTACTCTGAAATTGGGAAAAATATGGAAGATGTCAAGGGCAAGAAAAATCAATAGACCAACGGAAGTAGCACTTGCAATTTGGAGACTTTAATGTGCACTTGCCTTCATTGCTCTCCATTCTTTATCCTTCAAATAATCGATGGTTGGTGAAGATGAGAGAAAAGTCGTATTTTTTAAGAAATGTTAGGATCCCACAAGTAAAAGAAATGACATATCTATTCCAAGAGTGAATCTGACAGTATTGAAGTTTGCAGAGCATCGATTCAATGACAAAATACAAAATAGACTTAACTCGAACTGTTTCTGGCACATTCAAACCAAACCTATGCAAAAGTACATGTCTAAATTATATTCTTCAACGCTATGCCATAGGGTAGGACTCACCACATGGTTCTAATAATGCACTAAAGGGAGGAGCACCAAAAACATGGAATGCCTGAGGCAAAAATGTTGGAAAACAGTGTAAGAAAATCTATTGTCTAAGTATACAAAGGCATTGTGATCAGATCTCCATCCATATGTTGACGTTGGCCATAAAAAAACCAGACTCTTCCTCTGAGCCTCCCACAAGTGGAAGAAGATCCAAAAGGGAGCTTAAATAGAAAAATGCATAGATAAATAAGGCATTAGGGAACCAATCCATGTTAGATGGATCCATTTAAAACAGTGTCTACCAGTTATCTTAAGTGCAAATATTTGAATTCTGCATTTCTTATATAATCAATGTGTAAGACAATATTCCCATACTTTTGGAAAAGAAAGGAAATGAGCTTGTATGAACCTATGTAGGAACCAAGGCCCTAATATGGGTTTGAGCAGCAATTCAACAATTAAAGAATGAAAAACTCTTTGTTGTATTTATAAAGCCAATGAGCGGGAAAAAAACGTTTTAGCAACTGCACTAAAATTCAAAGCAGGCCATTGATTAAAAAACACACTATCAGAAAAAATTCTCGGTCAGAAGATTATTAATCCAGGCATTTCATGTCTCATTTTATCACTCCCTTTATGATTATTCCTGAGTCCTTAGTCTCATAGTTTACATTTTTTGTATTGGAAAACAAAAGATTCATCATGCACTATGATAGTATTGACTCAGTTATAAATCTAAATCCCAAAAACATAAAACAATATTATTTGCATATCTCTAACAGACGGTGAAATATCCAGAAGAGGGCATGCTTATTCAAATTGAAATGATCTATTTCATTATCTAAGCATATTGGTGGAAAAAGTGTGGTGAAGCAAGAACATTTCAATATAACAAGTTACAGTCACTCATAGTTCGATAAGGAAATGAGGTCACATGCATTCCATCCACATTCATATGATATCCTTCTAATCTTTCCCTTAAAGTAAGTATGAACAACCGATCCTCTGCAAAGGGAAATGGCCAATCCATTGTTGCCTTCATTTCACGACCAATAAACTGATTCAACCACCATGTTGTCTTAGATTCTTTAGGTCCTTCATCATCATCTCGAATCCATTTTCACATTTGACGTTGATTATGACACTCAAGGTGGCATCAACCTAAGATGTTTGAAATCTTCAAAGTAACAATCCTGTGCTATTTGTTATTTATGGGTTCAACACAAATTGCACTGTGACAATAAAAGAGGAATTCAAGAGTCCTCTATTTTCTCACCTATCTCAGCCAACTAAAGAATGGATAGATGGAAAACAAATGTAGACCTCCTCAAATCTTACACAAAACTAAGTGTTCTTACTGGGCCGAGAGTGTGACCATTGCCTATAATAACTGCCTTTTTAATAACTTAACTGTAGTTTTACACCAAATATTGCACAAAACCCAAAAAAAAATGGTCTGACTATCTAGATGACTTAAAATTGCATTCATTGTTTACAACAAGTAGCATAGTACCAGATCTTTATTAGTGTATGTTGTCATTTACATGAACAGTGAAACATACCACATACACTTAGGACAAAGAGAGAGAGAGAGAGAGAGAGAGAAAGAGACTTGCCAATCATCTAGCTTATGCCTGACATCAGGTTAGGTTTGTACAAAGCTCTAGTAATGTCTTGAGTACATTGTCCACCCAGAGTGCACAAGTACACCATATAATTCATATTTCAAATCTCCCTGCAATTTGCAGACAAAAGCTAGATTAGGAAAACAGAGGTTGCTTCAGACAAAGAGAACGCTAGTTTTAAATTACATGCAAATGGAATGATAATGATAAAGTACCTGATTGTCTTGTTCATCATTAGTAAAATGATTCAAGTCCAAAACTCTAGGATATGTAAGTTCTTTGTGTACTTTACTCCCAATGATCCCAGTATTGATGAAACGTTTAAGCTGGATTAAAGGAATCTTAGGTTCACTATCAATCGTAAGCTTTTTTGAAAAAAGAGCTACCAAGTTTGCAATTCACACATTCATACTTGGCATCACATTCTAAAGTTTCTGCTCTCGTGAAAGAATCTAATGCCTCTGTTATTGAATTCAAATTCTCTACTTCCAAACTCAAATCAATAAGAGGATCAAATGTGTCTGAGCAGTGCGAGCAATTGACACACCTTATCTGAAACAATTACATCAGTGTTATTGTCATAGTTAAGCCCGGATAAACATTGAAACTACAAGATAAGGTAAGAATTTTAGTTGTGAAAAATATCTATGCTATGTATAACACCTTGCAAGACAAAAGAAGCAACTATGAAAAACAGAGTGACTGCAATACAACATACATTTCAGACAATGCCAATAAAGCGATCCCTCTCAAACTAGTGTATAAATAAGGATAAGATTCAAAGTTACACAGCATCATTCAATACTCTTGTATAAGAAAACACATTAAATAATACCGCCCTTTTGATATTAGTGAAAATATAAAATTGAAATATAGCGGGACACCTATTACCAATAATGCAGTAACCTAGTGCCTAGCCATGGTACTTGCCAAACAGTAAACAAAAGTTCAAGCCCTATCGAGTAGTGTCACTTCCAATTAAAACTACATTAATCCTAACGCTGGTTGGACAGAGCCAGCAAAAGGGAACCTGGGCCTAATAATCATCTTTGTAGGTGGTTAGATTACCGTAGTTCCACATTCCAAATTGAAAGTATATCTATGAATACAAAAAATGGGATATAACCCAGCAGCATGTTGCTAAAGATACCCCAAAATTACATCTTTTAAAGAACTCCATTTTCAACCGCTCTTAATCACCCATGTTAAAGAACTCCTAGAACCTACTAATAAACATAAAGTCCTGTGTATCCAGCTAAAAACTTATTCTCTTAATAAAAAACTTTCCCATTACTCCATATGTACCAAAGCATGGTTGTTATACAGATCCTCTTCAAAATTTCTAGGCAAATAACATAAAATGAGAATGACAAAATTGAAAAAAAAAATAGATATTGTCATTAAAGACAGATAAGCAGTAAAATTTTGCATGCACTTTGCAAATCTCTGTCTTCTTACCGTACCTTATTCGTGGATGTAGTAGACTCATTATCTAGATTTAGCCTGTCAGAACCCAGGAAAGAATGTGGACCATGCTCCACTCTGTTTAACATTTGTGTACGTTTAGTCTGCAAAGCAACATATAGCATGCTGAACTTGATCTTTTCTACATAAAAATGACGAGAATGGAAAATCATACAGCTTACTCTAAAATGCAAGAGCGATGGCATAAAAATTAGAGGAACAAAAATAGAATACATCTCAAAAGTAGACAAGGCAATAGTATGTAAGCTCATATATACGGGCCATTTTATTGGAATTATATTAACCTAGTTAGCTGATGTAAACCTAGTTGAGACTCTGAAGTAAAGAACAAGCAGGCTAATCTAACATTATTCCAATATTTTGTGTGACAGGCTAATCTAGCAAACAATTCAAATCCTGGACATCTGAATTCAAAGAAGTGGGTACCTGGCCTCGAATGCTTTGAATAGCTGCAATCAACAACTTATCTCCAACAATCATTATGAGATTCCTTACGATGATGTCTTTGCCAATTTTTCCTACCTGACAATTACACATAGGGGCATGGATTTAACTTTCTGTGCATTTGATTTGCAATCTGTGTCGTGTATTGTTTGATTATTACCCAAAAACCCCAAAACCCTAAAACCCTAATGAGAACTATTGATTTAAACCAATCTCTATATACAAAGACATATATTTCAAGATGTGGAGAAACTGAAAAGGAAATATATGACCCTACCAGCATAGGCACAAGACCAAAACCCTAAGATTGATATTTCCTCCTCAAACGACAGAAATACTCAACCTCTATACAAAACAACAAACTTGAAGGAAACTGTGAATACTTACCGGCTTGAGCAGGAGGAAGGGGTTTCGTAGGCAGTTTTGCGCTCGTCACCATTGCTGGCTGCTGCTTCTTAGAAGCCACTAACGCTGTTGGTTTGTCCTTCGAAGCAGCGAGGGAGGGCAACAACACCAATGGGTTGCCATTGTTGTCATCGTCGAGCAGGTCAAAGGGGTTACGTGTAGCCATGGCTCCTGCAAATTATCCCTTACAGGCTTGCAACCCTAATGGAAAAACCCCACTATCAACATGGCTACAATCCATGTGTTGAAGAAGAAAAAGAGCCTCTACCTTACATTGGGGATCATTGGAGGACTGAGAACAGTGATTTTAAAAAGCACTTCTGGAAAACATGCGAAGAAGTGGAAAACACGCAAAAAGGAACACTATAAACCAGTGGATATCTGAGCGACACCAGCAAAACCAGCGAATCACGAAGAAGACACGCGGAGAAATATGGTTTGCTGAATAGATGATGAAATGAACAATGGTTTCAAAAAGAATTTTAGAGAAAAATGCCTTACGACATAAAAATATGGAGTCAATTTCAAGATTGATAGTTGTAACACATTCCAAGATTGTTAGCTATAACTACAGTCCAAATCCCTTGTGCCAAGACTGCTATCTACTAGAAGCGTTAAAACTTAATCTATACTTGTAGTAAAATCATTGATATGGATTTCTTACATGCAACATGCAGCCTATAAGGCTATACTAATGCGATTTAATGGTCAATGACTGCCAATAACAACCATAAAGGCCAAGATATTTATTCTTTGGCTCCCACCAACTGCAATTGCAAGATACCCTAAAGACTGATTCTCTAGAGGCAACATCTATAAATGTTAAGGTGCAATACAATGAATTTGCAAGGTCTAACATCAGAATGTAGTAAAGTGCTTGTGGTGTCAGATTGGAGCGATACTCTTGGATTGAAAAAGGATGAAAATGCAACACTAATTGAGTCAAGGATGAAAATGCAAAAAGATAAAAAAAATTGGTAAAAATGCAACACTAAAGGGAACTGAGTACATTTAAATGAACTACAAAATATGAATATGCATAACTTGCCTATCATTGATTTTGCTCCTCCTGCGTTGTTCAGTTGTAGAATGCTTGGACCTGGAAGTGTTGGCCTTCTGATCACTGCTTCTGCCATCTGCCTTTGGCAGCAAGTCACCTGAAAGGTAATATTATAGCTTTAGATACAAAAACTTTGTCCAATGCATCTTTCCTTCCCCAAAAAATAGAAATCCTAAGAGGTTAATATAGCATGTTAACACCTATAGTTAGTAATACCAGTTAGTTCATAATGTAATCAAATTTCGAGCACATGATCATCTATGCACAACAGAGGAGACTGAACATATTTAAAGTTCCTAGAACACATTTACTACCATGTCATCAGCAAATGGACATGCATGGTGCACAACAGATAATAAAAAAAATGACGGCAACGCAGCAGCAGTGAAAGACACTAACAGATCTTAATGCCATCAGCCAAGCATTATGGTAAAGAAGTTTGATTAAATAAATATACAAAATAAGTACATTGAAAGCAGCTCTTGCCAGAGTTGTGGATTATGAAACATTATGGAAAATCACAAATAGTAGGTACAGTCAGAGAAAATTGTCATGTTGATGCTAACGTCAGCTGTCATTGTCTAATATTCCTCAAAATTCCCATTGATTATATGAGTTTGAAGACGCTTGAATTCCTTCCTTGGTTAAATATATCACCAAAAGGTTACATCAGAAATATCAAGGAAAATATGGGCAAGCATCAACTTGAACCTGCAAAGCTTGGAAAAATTGGCCACTTGAAAAACTTGAAAGCATTCAAAAATATTGGGAGAAATATTTGCAATAGTTTTTAATAGATTTAAGTTCCCCTCGAAGGACTAAAGTATAAAGCATAGGATCTGCAACCATGGCAATGTCTATGCAGTCTGCAACTCAGCCTAAAAAAGGCCTTCTCTAACATGTTTCATAATTACACAATGCATACAGAAATATGACCCACATGGGGTGCAATTCTCTGTGCCACGGCGAATTCATCCATACCCTTTTGCACAGAATTGCATACAAATACAAACATACACTGTCAGAATTGGGCATTGAATATGACTCGCAGACGACATAAACGTTGCCCTCCAACCATACCTTAATATCTTTCTTTAATGCAGGAGAAACAACACAAGCATATGACAATGATGACAGAAGAGAGAGCAAAGATAACAGACATAAAAAATGATAAGAAATAATTAATAAGAAAGATCCAACTAAAATTAGTGTGCCAAATGAATTAGAATGGATCTCGGCAAAGGGAAAATAATGTCGGATACAAAGATGCATGTTAACCTATGAATTAGAAAGGGTCTTGTAAAAGCAAAACAAAGTAGCATACATAGATACATGTCTGCCTAAAAGTTCACATGAAATAGGAACAAACGTCAACTATAACTACAAGAACAAAAGGTCCAACAATAAGAAAATCAAGACGAGTTCAGTAAAACCTAGAAAGATAAACCCCAAGAAGAAAAGTGGTAAAAAATCAAATACAACCTGCATTAGCATGTCATTAGTGGGACTACGGAGCAAATATAATTTCGATTCTTTGCATTAGTCTAAACTAGAACTATAATCTATGTTGCCAACAAAACTCATGAGTTCTTCGTTAGTTCATAAATTTCTAGCTGTAAAGTCCGAGACACTGAGAACATAAACGTTAGTGCAAATGATCAGAAGTTATTGAAGTTAGACCAGCTCATCATCGAGATTCGACTCTATTGGCTGACGCTAGCAGTAAAGTTGAACGGAGTGAATGGCCTCCTAGGTTACTTGGCTAAGAAGTTTAAGTCACCTTGTTTAATTGATTCAATAATTAAAAATTCCCAAAAACTTAATGGCATATCGAATGAGGCGCCCAGGAAAAAACCAAGAGTATAGCAATAGTACCTTTCTGAGATGAACATTCCTTTCGGCTCTCCCGACTCCGATCCACATATTCATCCTCTTCGTCATTGTCATCTTCAGAGATGGCTTTAATAGACTTGATCATCTCAATAAAACCTTGACCTGTCTGTAACCGTTGCTTGGAAGCAATCACATCCAGAGCTTGTTTTATGCAACTGTGGTCAAAGATGTCGGTTTGGAATACATAGTATAGTTCTTGAAGATATGGGTGAGAAGATGAAATAACTATTGAGAGATGATAATTTGATGGCATATTGCTTACTTGCTTGAAGGAGGAAGCCACTACTGACCGGTCTCCACCATGCTGAGGCTGAAAGCAGTGTTTGCAGGAAAGGACAAGTCTGCCTTTGCCCTAACTACCGGCCAATACCCTGATTTCTCCAAATACTCTACAAAGGCCCACAAATCCAAAACTTAATTTTCCAAGATTAACCCTAAGCAAATGCATTCAATGATATTTATAAAAAAGAAAGACTTAAATACAGTTAGCAAAAATCATGGTAGAACTAAAAATAAAAGTTATCCTTGCTAAAATCGCTTGTAGCCAGGCCGTCGGATGTTCGATTCCCGTCCACAACACACGAATGCATTCTTCCCACAATGTGAATGCACCTCCTCCGTAATACTCGCTCATGTTGGTCGTGATGAATTCTAAGCTCAAGCTGACCAAGGGGACTTTGTTTTTTTCATAATCTCCATATCTGGGATTATCTATTGCCTCAATATCTCGTCCCGATTTCCATGGATGACCTTCAGGACTTAAATGACAGTGAACATCGTGAACACACAACCCCAGCAATAAAAAATGCATGGTAGACGTAAATGACAGTGAACGTTCGGAACACGGTAACCTCCTGAACACAACCGCAATAATAAAAAAACGTGTGGTAGACGTTGATTGGGTTGAGAAATATTACATGTGGCAGAAAATGATTAGCCAAAGTGACGACGATGTGAATAGTGTTTTTAAAAAGAACTTCAAAGAAAAAACACCTAACGGCGTAAATATAGGTCTTGTGGAGATATTGGAAATAGTATCTTAACAAAAAATATAGATAGAGAAGCTTTAGTTTGAATGCAATATGTTATTTTGATTAGTTATAGGTATGGCCAAAATCTCTTCAACTATGGATTCAAACCCACGGATATCAATTGGCTTCACTCCATATTTGGAAAAAGAAAAAGATATAATCCAACAAACTCATGAAGACTTAGAAATGGAAAAGGAAGAAGAGGAGCCGAAGACAACAACATAAGATAGTGGACCCAACTTCCTTTAATTTTAGGTTTAACTATGTTTTATAAAATAATATTATTATTAGTTTAGGATATTAAGATATATACCAATAGAACAATGTGGAATAATATTATCTTAGGAAAAATAACTTAGTATTTGAAGCTTATTTTGTAAAGGTTTGTATTTTGGAAAGCCTCTCCCTATTTTTATTACTATGTTGTATGATATTCTTGGAACAACTTTGTAATACAAAGTACAAATTACCCACTTTTAAGGTGGGGCTTGAAATACTATTATTTTAATGGATAAATGTGAAGTAATGAATTATGAAAAATATTATTGGAAAATCATCTACAAGAGACACATAAAGGGGTGATTATTTAACATTTAATAAAATCAAATCAAATAAAAACTTATGGAGAAAACAACCATGTGAGTAAATAATTAGAATATATGAAATTAGAAAAATGAGGAAATTTGCATGGGATGAGGTCTCAAACTTCACATAGCCTATAAATACATGATACCTCCATCGGTTTTCAGGGGCGACCTAGAGAGTACATATTTTTTCCAGAATAAGAGACCTCCATGGGTTTTTAGGGGTGAGATAGAGAGTACAAAAAAATTGCCAAATTTATGCTAGAATAAGAATAAACTAAAATGAAGATTGGAGATTTCATCCAGTAGCTAGAAGTGATTTTTTGGATAATGGTATACTTGTATATTTGGTTATATATATGTCATAATTGGTTTTGCATAGTTTGTTTCATAGTTTCCTTATTGAGTAGAATGGTGCCCATGTTTAAATTGAATACACAATGTATTTATATGAGTATTCTCGTAAATATTGCTTGAGATTAACTTACTATTATAAAATATGACATGTTGATTGTAGGTATATATGTAATGTCTTTTGATGCTAGTAAAAACTTGTTGGGTAAGTTAGGCTATTAAGAAAAATAACATAATTACTAAAGTGTTGGCTAAATGAGAAATGATGAACCAAAATTTGGAAATGACTGAGATATATCTCGTGTTGGGTTTTTGATATGTCTTTCCCTTTCTTTGGATTTTGAATTTCCTAAGTTCTTTATCTTGAGTTATGAAATTTTCTCATGCATGATGAAACTGGTTTGAAAATCCATTGATTAAAATGCTAATAGATAATTAACAAATTTAGGATGATTTTAATTAGAACCATTGGAAATTTGTTTCATCAACAAAGTAGAATGACAATGTATGCTAAGTATTTGATGAAATAATTATATTAGATAGTTAAACCTCCGTAAAGTGCAAGATTCCTTGATCACTTGTGAATGCTTTGTCCCCTAACAATCACCATCAAAAAAATCCTAGGAACAAGTTTTATCTATCATTAGGTTTCTTATCACGTACAGGATTGGAATGACTATCTCCTCTTTGAAAAAAAATATAATGACCAAATATTTGGGCCACTGTTTGAAAGGAAGGGATATGATCCATTCTTGAATATGGTTTCATTCCTAGCAAGCCAGATGCCCCAGAAGGTTAGGAAAGGGACAACGCGGGGGATTTAGGTCTTGGTAGGTGAACCACTACTGTAAGTTATGAGAGATATCCTCACTACTCCAGATATTTTGAAGATGAAATCTAGCTTCCAAATATTTTCAAACTTGTTTGTTGTAAGGAAATTGAACAAATATATAATGGGTATTTTCCCTCAATATTATGCATAGACTACAATTACTTGGCCCTTGCAATTGTCTTTTTTGTAGTTTTCCCAAGTCACTACCTTATTGGAGAGCACCAACCAAATGAATATCCTGCCAACATTTGAAGGGAGACCATGACTTCCAAATTTGCTCGAACCACCATTTTGTCTTCGCAAGACCAAAAAATTGAGATTCATATCCCTACTTTAATGTATAGTATTCCCCATCATTGTTTCCTAACCAAACCAATTGGTCATGGTCTTCCCGAATTCGGATGTGATCGCATTGGAGGCCCTGAATAAATAAATTCCATTTAGGATGAAGGTCATTTGGGATGTCAATTGCTTGGGGTTTGGACCATTCTTGCTACCATGTGGAGGTGGTGTTATCATCTTTGATTTGATATGAAAAGAAGGGATTGTTTTCCCTCGTATGTCTTAATAAATCGAGGAAGAGAAACATCTCCCTCCGGTAACCCATGATCAAGTCTTCTTTGAGGCATACTTTTTTACCACTACCCACTTTCCATGTGAGAAACATGTCAATTACCGTAAATGTTGCAATCAATAGTTTCCAGTGTAAGGAGATCCCTTTTATGCTCTTTGGATCGCTATGAATTTAGCTCATCATATCTCCTTGGTTCCTATATTTCTTATCTATTATATGTTGTTAGATGCTTGCTTTGGTGATTAAATTCCACATCGATTTTGTAGTAGGTTCTTTGTTGGAGGTGAGGGTGAACTTTAATCCCAACCTTCCCTCTACCTTTGTCTTAGCGATTGATTTCAAATTGGTCAGTTGTATACCGTGAGTGCCTTTACCTCTCCATATGAATTGGTTTCACAGTCTCTGAATTTTAGAGATTACTCCTTTCAAAGTGCTAGCGAGGAATATCTAATATACATGTATAGCTTCAAGCAATTATTTTACTAGGATTAGATGACCCCCTCTAGAAATCCATCGATTGCACCAATGATAGATTTTGTTTTCAATTCTATATAATAACCAATTCTAGTCGATATTCTTGTATCCATTCATCTCGAGAGTGAAGGATAGATACTTCAAACCTAAAGAGATATACCCCACCAAGAATTGAAAGATATTTTGTAGCATATGAGTTAATTGATCCTCCAGGTTGAGAAAGTAGAGAGCATATCTATCCTCATTGATCTTCATTCCAATGTATTTATATAAAATATGCAATGTACCCAAGAGATCCCTACCTTCGTGCAGAAATCCATTAGTTTTCAAAAATATATCATCAACAAAAAAGAGGTGGGTAATATTTAAGTCCTCACCATATGAGAGGCATTGAATTCAGCGTGATGCATTTGATTCTTGAAGAAGATGGTTGAGCCCCTCATCTACGAGCAGAAAAAGGTAGGGAGAGAGTAGAAAACCTTGTCTTAACCCCTTGGAGGAGGAGAAGAAGGGTGACATTGAACCATTGATTAGGACTAAGTAAGATACAGAAGCGAGATAGCTCCATGGTATCCCATTATCCAAGTCATATTATTCAAATTGAAACCTATGTGAATTAAAAGCATCCTCAAACATAACCAACTTAACATATCAAAGGATTTTGAGAGGTCTAATTTTAGAACCATGTGTGTATATTTTTGGACTTTTATACTATGAAATCATTCTTGAGCTTCTTCGATAATGTCGCGGATTTTATTTCCTTTGAGAAATGAAAATTATTTTTGGCATATAAATTCAGACAAAATCGACGTGAGCCTCTCTACCAGTGTTTTGGAAATGATCTTGTAAATGGTATTGCAAGAGGGATTATGAAAATTACCTAAATCTACTACACTTATTGGTCCTATGAATACGAGCTAAAAACGTTGCGCCATTGAATGCTTGAATAATGTTGTTAGTTTGTCATACCTCCTCCACGACATGAATAATTTCCCTCCCCATCAGTTCAAAGAAACTCTAAAAGAGTTCTATGGTCCAACCATCAAGTCCTAGTCTCTTATCTTTACTTAGCTTTTCCAATATGCTTTCCAACTCAGCCAGAGTTACTTGTTCTAAGAATTTGTTATTGGCCTCTGGAAAAATCATTCTAGGAAAGATAGTGCACGTTCAAACCACCTTCTCTATGTTGGAATTGGGTGCTTCATAACAAATAATTGAGAAGTGTAGAACCCCTAATTTCTCCAGGCACGTGAAGCCCTTATGGGGGACACCATCAAGTCCCTATAGATCCATTATATTGTTGACATTATTCCCATGGTTTTCCGCCTCATGGAAATACGACATGTTATCATCTCATGTGACAACCATGTTTCCCATCTTTCCATTCTTGAGTCCAGTTATATATCCCTTAACAACTTGGATTTCTGAGCTTCTGAGGTTTCAATGCATTGGAGTACCTCTCCTGAAAGAGGATCTTGCGATGAGTATTCTTGTAAACCCTATAATTCTGACTCAGAATCTATAATGCCTTTATCCATTTCCTTATGTTTGTGGCCCACCCAGTCGAGGACAACTTTTTGAGACATTTTAATGAGTTTTCAAGCTATTGACTAGGGTTGAGTCTCAAATGGGCATAAATTATTCCACTCTATCAAGGCAAGGTTCATGAAATCCTCCTCAATGATCCAAGAAGGGTTAAACTTAAAGAACATTGGACATTTTTTCTTCATTGATTCAAGGAGTAGTATCATTGGTTGATGGTTTGACCACCCTTGTAGTAACCCATGATGTCCATATATTGGATTGATTGGAAATAACCTTTGTTATTAGGAAGAGGTCAAACTACTTGGCCAGGGTGGCACACCCATAGTGATTATTCCTCGAAGTGGAATTTAGCACCGTTGGAATGATGTCTATTAGATTGTGATTTTAATGTCGGTGCCTAATGAAAAAACTAAAGGATTGGTTCTTTACAAAGGTCCTCAAAATTCATTTCTAGAAAGGGTGAAATTCATATCACCCCCAATAATCAAGTTAACTTCCTCTATTACTAGTGAGGTGAAGAAATAGATCCAAAAGTCCTATTTTTGAATATATGGTCCATATACGTTAAGAATGGAAATAATTGATATGGTCAAGGGAGAGTGCAGTTGAAGAAGGAGACTCACTTTATTAGAGTAGATATTCAACAATTGAAAATCCTAGGCCCACCATCTTATTAGCAAATATCTAGAGAGGCATAATGGATCAACCCAAATGAACTCCCATCCTTTCAACATATTTGGATGTGACTAACAACCACCAATCCTTTGCACATTGTTTCCTAAATGATGACAACATTCATTTTTTCTTTCTCCACTAGCCAGTGGAAGGTCAAGTGTTTGGTGGGCTTGTCCAAAACCTGAATGTTTAATGATAAAAGATTTGTGGATAACCCCTATCCTCAATATTGTGGTCTCTAAGATCCCAATGAAGAGTAATCTTAGTAACCTTCTTGATTTCCTCAACTGATTTTAATTGCATGTGTTTGATCAGGGATTTTCTGCGTGGAACAACCTAACTTTTTTCTTGTGAGGTGTCACCCCTTGAACCTCTTGAATAACTTCCTAGATCGATGGATCCCCCCCTCTCGATCATAAATTAAAGTGTAGGAACGGTGCTTTACCTATGTTTTTGAGTGAGATGAATGACATGCATCTTGATTGAGGAACTTTGTTGACACAGCTAGGGTCCTCCACAAAGGAGCCAAAATGTGGCTCCATAGTGTCCTGCTTGTCCTCACCTAGAGAGACCATGTCCTTGTCTGCCACCTTTTAAAAAGGGATGGAAAAGCCACTGGAAAAATAAGAGAAATAAGAGTCCTTATCTTCTTGAGAGACAAAGGTGGATTCAATGTACCACATACCATCTTGGGCCATTTTTGGATGGTTTAATTTTTTAGGGGGGGCTTCTTCCACTTTATTGTC
Organism: Pseudotsuga menziesii; assembly: GCA_001517045.1. NCBI lineage: Eukaryota > Viridiplantae > Streptophyta > Pinopsida > Pinales > Pinaceae > Pseudotsuga > Pseudotsuga menziesii. The sequence continues at coordinate 119,225 of LPNX010135603.1, read as the reverse complement.
CATTGTTTGCTTTGGGAAGCATGGATCCTTTGGAGGAATTCTCTTCTTGAGATTGCGTTCAACCTTGGAAGAAGTTGGAGAGGGTTGGGAGGTTGAATACTATAACCTGTCTTAATGTCATTGGGAGTAGGGTGGAGGGGGGGATATTAGTACCTCCTTATATGTATTTATATTTCGTGGGAAACTCACTCCAGATAGCAAGGGTCTTTTGTCCATCTCTTCCTTTGGATTAATTTAGTGCCAGTGTCCCCTTCCTTCTTCTGAGGCTCGTCCCTTAGACCTCTTTTGTGAGGATCATATGTTGACACACTTGGACCTCCTACCACACTACAAAATACCAGAATATTAAGGAATTCATTGAGTTCATAGCCTCCATATGTAGCATTACATCACCTTTTTCCTACAAATTCTCCACTGGAAAAGCTTTGTGTAGTGTTTTATTAGGTTGTGCCATTGATGACAACAAATACACAAGAACAATGCATTGTAGTAGTCTAGGGATTAAACATGTGTTGGGTATCCCGATAAAATTTCCACATTGTTGGCCAACCTGCCCACTAGATCAATTAAGATTGGGAATTTTGCTAGTGAATGATTGGAACAATATTTATGAGGGTCTATCATCAGGGTTTTTCTAATAAGGTTATCAGTTGGTGAGGATTTCATTAGTCTAAAATGCAACTGGTATTCCTAGAAACTTGACCCAAATGGAGTGGCCCTTCTAGGGTTGAAACATCGGTGCCAAAATTTTAGGGATAACCAATATGAGTTCCAAAACCACCTAACTTGTAGCATTATGACCGCGTCAGCTTCAATATGGAATTTAAATCCCATCCATCCATGAGCAACGAAGAAAATCTCTAGGCTATAGTTGATATGAGGCTCTCAAACTTCCTTTATCTAGTTCTGAATAGTCATGTCAACAAATCCAAATCCATAGAACCGTCCAAATAAACTCATCCTAAATAATCCATGAAATTGACCACCTCGACGCCCTCACCCATCATAAAACTGGGCTTTTCCTCTTTCCTTTTTATTACCCAATGCTTCCTTTTGTTAGCATTTCCCAAGCCCTCGCTCGACACTCCCATGTAATCCTTTAGATGTCAATTATAGGGAGCCAATTCCCTTCCCAAAAGATCCAGATTGAGCATCCATCTGAAGGCCACGCGTTTCAAGGGCCGTGACTCACAATTCATGCCTAACCTCATTAGTTATGTGCTTTTGTCCTGTATGGGGGGTCTCTTCTAGTGCATAATCTCTATATAAATTCTAATCGTGGGTAAGTTAGAGGTGGTTGGGATTGAGGGAAAAATTTCATAGGTATCTGATCCTAATCCTCCAAAGACACCAAACAATCTTTGAGCTAACTGGTCTCTACCACTAATCTGCAGTGATCCATGCCATAGGAATAGTTATTTGCGATGTGCCCATCCCTCTCAAATGCCAATGGTTCATCCATTGTGGGATCATAATGTTCTAGTGTTTCAGGTACTAGATGCACCACTGCTTCAATCTCCACATTGATGGATTTGTCATGGTCTAGAGTGTACACAAAAACAACCCCCAGATGTATCGCGTCCACGCTCCTCCTGTCATTAGAGTTACACTAACACTCGATTAACTCCTAATGGGACCGATAGATGCCATAGTGGCCACCAAGTCATCATCCCCATCAAAATCGAGAAGCTCTCTGTCCACCATGTAGGCCCACTCCCAATTCATTATACATAACAATTAAACCTCACTAGGGTATGAAGGCTTAACCCTGGATTAGATCTCCTATATAAATAACTTATAAAAGAGTATTTTCCTTTTTCTTTTTATAATTTTATATATTTTAAAATTTGTTTATTTTATTTATTTTAAAATTTCATCAATTTTCTTAAATATATTTTTAAAAACTATAATTATTATTAAAAAATTGTTTAAACAAAATCATAAATCATAAACAAATATTAACTTAAAACAAAATAATATTAAAAATAAAACATTAAAATAAATTTCTATTTATACTACTAAAAATAAACCGACCATTCCTATATTCCATGAATTAGTAATAATCAACTTAAAAAATTTAAATAATTCATTTTCACAATCATATAGGCCACTACCTCTTATCATTCCTAAATGGTTATAAAAGTATTTGGTTTATATTGATAATCAACTTTTATAAATTTAATAATCATGTAGGCCACTACCTCTTATCATACCTAAATGGTTATAAAAGTATTTGTTTTATATTGTTTAACCTTATTAATTAAGCATATCTATTCTCATATATTACCTGTTATCATTCGTAAATGGTTGTAAAGTATTTCATTTATATTTTTTTTATAAGTATTAATTAACCATATCTATTATCTTATACTACCTCTCATCATTTCAAAATCGTTATAAAAGTATTTCATTTATATGGTTTATAATTGTTAATTAAAAATATATATTTGTATTGATGATACAAGTTAAATTTTTAAAATGATATAATTCTAATTATAAAAAATTTATTATTTTATTGTTTTCATATTTGTTTACAAGTATATATTTTTTAGTTGTATGTGAATGATATTGTTTCAAAATGTGGTTCACCATTTGTTAGAGGGCTACTACACGGAAAATTCCAATACCTGATATTCAAACTGAATCAAGGTATGGTCAGCTCATCAATCACAACATTTATTACAAAGGGCTCCACAAGAGCAACATGTCACTTACAAGAGTAGAACCGGGGTGGGGAGGGTAACATTCATTCCTCCCAACCACCCAAACTACATCCATTTGACATGTGAATGATATTGTTTGTATGGCAAGGAGTCTCTCATTTTAATAAAAAAAACTAAACATTTTAAAAGATTATTGCTGTAATATAGGCATGATTATTATCATTGACAAAATTAAGGTTATGATCATCAAATTACACAATATCACTTATGTTAATTTTATGTATGACAACAACAACTTAGATGTTTGGGATCAATATTTATCACAAACTTAACTAGAACTATAACATTGAGAAAATGATTAATGGAGCGTGGAAAACTTATTATGGACTTAAAAACAATTGTAAATCAACAAACCTTTAACATTGAGATAAAATGAAATTCATTAGTATCTTATATATAGATGTGAAGTTTGGGGTTGCAACATTTCTAGAGAATTGTGAAAAAAGATAATGCAAATCCAAAAGCTCTTTATAACATATCAAAATTAAAGGTAATACACCTTATCTTGTCTCATAAAAGCTAATCTTTGTTTCATTGAAAGTATGGCTATAATTACGTAGCTAATGTATAATATGACTAAATAGCTAATGTATAAGAACAAAATAACTATACTTTAGGTTGCTTCATACTCTAGTTAAACCTAAAAACTTAAATAAAATTAAGAAAAAAATATATCTTAACTAAATAATTGAAGAAGAAAAAAAAAGCATTATACATCATACTGATAATATTAAAAATATATTATATCCAAATTTAAAAGAAGTTGTTCCCAAAATAAACACGATTGTTTACAAAGTCGAGTCAAAATTGATCATCTACGAATCCCATATCATCATTCATCGTCTATATGAATTGAGTGTGGCGATTGGGGGCTGAGGGGCGGTTCTCGGCACTGCTGTTAATGGGTTTCGTATATTAATCATGAATGAAAGGATTAGCGAAAAATACATAGCATGTTTCAGAGTATTAAATGCTGTTACAGCAGCTTTGTAAACCATTGAATCTTAACTCTATCGTATGCTAAATATTTTTAGCTGAAAACAATCTCATCTGATTATTTAATCTTTCATTTAATATAATATATATTAAATGTATTGTTTTTAAAACATATATATATTTATATATAATATATATATATATACACGTTTTAAAGAGAAGACAGAAGTCACTTTTCACTGCAATATCACGTTTCCTTCATGTACACAGTAAAGGTTTATTTTCAGTAGCTTAAAAGAGGCATTGAAGTAGTGTTTTTAATGTTGGTGTTGCGCCATAGATCTAAGCTGTTAGATCTGAATCAACAATTAATCCAACGGTTAATAATCAAACTTCATTAAAACACTGTTGTGAGATGCTTATTAAACACCCAAAAATTAAAACAGTCAGAACCTCCTAATAAATTGTATTTCTATTTCTAAACGAGTAGATGGTATTTCAAAGATAATCTTAAAAGTTCGATGAGTAGATCGTACATGACTTCCACGATAGCGATCGCTAATCATTCACTCCAATGCCACGTGTCTTTCATTTCTCCACTGTCACAAATTATTTTTGTGAACAATTTCCAAAGGAGTATTTTTGCATTTTCAACGTGATGGAATTGCAGGTGTAGTCAAAAGTATAGCTGCTAAAACTCACTCGTGGAATATGAAGACTAAAGCTTTTGGCCGAGTCGAACTGAACTAAGAGATCGGGACTTGTTTTGCTTGGTAGATGGAAATTCATTATCATATTTGAGTGAGTGATTGCATGCAACGATTAAATTTGAAGTGTATGGTCATATTTCACTTTTAAGGGGTATGATATATTCAATTATTTAATGATGATATGTCAAAATAATTTTTTTTTAATTTGAAAATGTAGTAATATGTCAAAAATTCATCCTATATAATCAAATTCCTTTCCTTAAAATAGAGACAAAATTTGTATTGTTCCACTTTATGGTTTTTAATAAGTAATATTTAATCCAAATAACCCAAAAAACCATATTATGGAGGAAACTTTAGAAATATAAATAATATCCAACAATATGAAGAAATTAATTGAAAACCATATTATGGAGAGACTTTAGAAACATAAATAATACCCAACAATATGAAGAAATCAATTGAAAAACATTTATAACCAATCAAGATTCACTTGGCAAGTATTAAAACTTCTAGCAGGTATTAAAAAAAGGTTAGATGAAAATGAAATACAATCTATACAATCTCCATTGAACATAGAAATCGATAAAGACAAAAGATGGAGTAAAGCTAAAAATATATTCATGAATACAAAAACTATTATCTCGAAGCACTTCAATAACAAAATTCACTCCTTTCCAAGAAGAAGCAAATATCGATAAAGACAAAAGATGGAGTAACCCTCAAAAATATATTCATGAATACCAAAACTATTATCTTGAAGCACTTCAATAACAAAATTCTCTCCTTTCCAAATACATACTTATAAAATAACTCAACAGGAACAAAAGCCCCAAGGGTTAGCTCAATTGGTAAGACGTGCACACACTCTCTTGGTTTAGGGAGAGGTCACGGGTTCGAGCCTTGAGTCCTTTGGGGTTAGGCCTTCTGCGAGGATGGCCGGTGGTTTACCACCTCTACCATCCACTAATGTGGGGAAGTATTGCTGGGTTTCCCGTGCATATTTCCATATGAAAAAAAAAACTCAACAGGAACAACCCAACCAGTATTGAGATCCATTGAGGGAAGGAATCCCTTTATATATGTTGTTTTCCATTCAACTCCACAAATCAAAGGCGAGGCATACTCCCCTATAGGAAATAATCATTAGCAAAGGTATATTTTCTCTCTCTAGTGGAGATGTACACTTCTGCAAGTTGGTGGTGGACTATTGGTGCTAGGGAGGATGTGCACTTCCTTTGCTATGGAAAAAATCTTGGAGTCTAAAGAGTCATTTACCAAGTGTGAATTAATAGGGAAAGAAAGGGTGGAAGTAGCTTGAGAAAGGATCGATGGTGATGGTGGAAACGACTTGACCAAGGGTTCACCTCGCTAGTGGAATCAACTTGAGAAAGGGTGAAGCATTACTCCAACTTGAAATTTTAGGAACAGTTCAAGGTACCTCTTCACCTTGAATCCTAATTCATAGGAAAAATGAAAAGCTTAGTTGATCATTATTCTTTCAAACACTGAATGTGATATCAAACTAGAATGCAATTTTTCCTCTTATGAATTTTGGGGTCTTTTAGAAGTACATCCATCTATGTTTAAATACCAATGGAACCATTCGTGATATATAAATGAACTCTTCTAATTAGGTATCCATATCAACCATTCTTAAACCCAAGGAAACTTAAGAGGAATTCATTTAAGAGGAAGTGACCCACCATCTTTCTTACTAGCATACATATCTTGGATGTCTCACTTCTCAATAATGAAGTAAATATTGATCGGAAAGTGATCAAGGCACTTTCTCCAACATTAGCCTTGATAATTATGCATGTTCGCCTAACTAACCAAATGACTATGTTGAGTCTCGACTGAAGCTCGAAGCTACATGTGCCATGCCATGAGCTCCCTCCCCCTATCTAATTAGTATAACTCTAGCATGTGTTCCAGTAGACATGATATTTCCAAAAGACCGGCCACCTAGAGCAAACACTCACACAAACATATCACATATCAACACACTGTTGTTTTCACATGGTTTAAACACTTGAAAGGGAAACACTCCATGGACCCAACCAAATAGTTACTTGAGGCAGTTTATTATGCAAAAGAATGAAAGTTACAAATAAGCTTCTCATAATTGATCAACTGACCAATGACCCTCCATGCTCTTTAAATCTATATCATGGACCAATCAGGTGCTAAGCCACATATCAAAGGTAGTTATGATCTAAGAGAAGATGAACCATTGGATCACTCTATGTCTAGAACATGTTGTGACCATTAGGTTAGATATTTACAAATGCATACTAAAGAAACGCACTTTCCCTGACGGATATATTATAACAAGTTGATCTTAACTAACTCCTAATTAGTGTCTAAATATCCTAACATCCCCCCTTAAGAACAACTTGGGATAGGATTGAAGAATTTACAAAAGTTACACTATTAGGAGAAGGAAGGAGGCATTAGAGCCTAACCCCCCTTAATGACAAGTTCCTGAACTCCTAACATAGATCGAAGTTTAGAAAAAATATCTTCTGTAAGAGACTTGGTAAATATATCTGCAACTTGATCATATGTAGGGAAGAAGAGCACTTCAAGAATGCGATCATAAACAAGATTTCTGATAAAGTGCATATGTAGTTCAACATGTTTGTTGCGTTGATATTGAACTAGATATTTGGCGAGCTTGATGGCACTTTGATTGTCGCACCAAAGTGGAGAAGGCTACTGCTGCTCGAATCCAAACTATGAAAGTATTGATCGAAGCCATAAAGCTTCCTGACTGGAATTAATTGCGACTCGATATTCTACTTCTGCTAAAGAAAGGAAAGAGTGTGTTGTTTCTTACAAGCCCAAGTGATAGGTCTAGAGCCCAAACTAAAAACATAACCTGCAGTAGACTTCATATCATCAGGATTGTCGACCCAATCTGAATCAATGAAACCAATCAACAAAGGAGCCCCCCTTGTACTATAATGAATCCCAAACAAAATTGTACCCCGAATATATCGAAGTATTTTTTTTCTTTCCAATGACTTTCATGCGGTGTCTTGATATAACGTGCAACACGAAGAATGACAAAATAAATATCAGGTTGGGTATGAGTCATGTATAGGAGACTACCAACAAGATGACAATACAAGGTGACATCTACTTCAGGTGAAGTGCAAGCGACATAAATTTTGACTCCATACTGGAAGGGAGAAGGGGATGGTTTACAAACTTCCATGAGAAAGCGATGAAGAGGTCACAAGCATACTTAGACCGAGAAAAGGAAGATTCCTTCTTTGGTTTGGAAGACCTAGAGACCAAGAAAATAATGCAAATGTACTAAGTCTGTAATTTCAAAATTTTGCTTAAGATTGGTTTCACATGAGTTAAAAGCTTAGGGTCACTACCAGTAAGAATATGATCATCAACATAAAGAACAAGGATAATGAGATTGTTTCCTAATTTATTGGTATAAACATTGTGGTTAGAATGGCATCTAGAAAAACCAGTGTCAAGGAGAGAGCTATCCATTTTGGCATACCAAGCTCAAGGAGCTTGCTTAAGGCCATATAAGAATTTCTTAAGGCGGACAAGGATAGAGTCATTCTGAACATATCCATGAGGTTGTTCCATGCAAATCCCCCCCTACAAATCACAATGTAATAATCTAGACTTTACATCCATTTGATGGACCTTCCATTTATGTAAGGCTGCAAGAGAAAGAAAAAGGCAGATGGAGTTCATTTTTGGGACAAGAGCAAAGGTTTCATTGTAGTCACTTCCTTCAACTTGGAAAAAACATTTGGAAACTAACCTTTCCTTAATCCTTTCAATACTTCCATCTCATGCATACCTAGTTATGTAGACCCATTTAAATATAACAAAATTTCTTCCTTTTGGAAGAGGTACAAGATCCCAAGCATCATTTGGCATTAAAGAACGATATTCTTCATCCATAGATGCATTCCAATATGTATTCCCTGAAGCTTCTACGAAAGTATCTGGATCATGATTCTATGAAACTTGATCCAAAATAAAATAGGATCGTTGGAACTGAGAACGTGTTCATCGTGGATGTCTAGGATCACCAGCTGCTTCAAATGTTGAACATACCCATAGAGGAAGCATTTGTGCTGGTGCAACGGGAGGAAAATGAGTAGGTGGAGGTGGATTTTTGTCCTCACTGTCATCATCAGAAATTGGGGTTGGAAATATGTCAAGGAAGTTGGGATTAGAAGAAGGCACAAGTGTTGAATTAGGCTCGTAGGACATAGATGGCACAAATTCCAAGTTAGGTTCCCAAGCCAAGAGATTTTCATCAAATTTAACATCTCTTCTAATAATTATATCATGAGAATGTGGTTGAAGAAGTCTATAGCCTTTGACATCTTCAGAATATCGAACAAATATGCACTTTTCACTTTTACTCTACAATGCTTTCTGTTTTTCATCTAGAATGTGAGCCCATGCTTCACTACCAAACACACGGAGGTGACTTATATCTGGTTTAATTTTACTCCATGGTTATTCTAGTGTGATACCTTGTAAAGCTTTAGTGGGGGTATGATTAACTATGTCATTTGCACAATTTATGACTTCAACCCAAAATTAAATACTTAGTCTCTTAGATTGAATCATACAATTAGCCATTTCTTTTAAAGTGTGATTCTTTCATTCAACTACACCATTTTGTTGTGGTGTATATGGAACAACGTGTTGTTGTCGAATTCCTTGTTCTATGTAGAAAGTAGTGAACTTGTTGTTAACATATTTTCCCCCATTATCATATCTTAACTTAAGAATTTGATGACTATATTGTTTTTCAACAAGGCCCTTATATGCTAAGAATAGGTTGAATACTTCACTCTTAAGTTTTAGTAAATAAACCCAAGTGCTTTTGGAGCAATCATCAATGAAGGTTAAGAAATATTTGAAACCTAAGAAGGAAGCAGATGGAAGAGGACCACACAAGTGACTATCCACAAGCTCCAAAGGGGTCGAGGTGTGCTAAGAGGGGCGTTTGTCAAAACTGTCCCGATGATGTTTTCCAAGTACACAGTCGAAACAAAAATCATCCCTGCAAGATACCATCAGAAGACCTATCACCATATTTTATTTACATAGTTATTGCAATGAGCGATAATTTAAATTTCCAAATCGTCCATGCCAAAGTTTACTCAAGTCATCACTATGAGCAACAAAAACTGAAGGAAAAGGTGATGACCCAAAGTTGTTAAATTTGTACAATCGGGTAATATCATTAACAATTCCGATAGATAGGACATGTTTCAGATCATTAAAATAATTGATTACAACTTGGTGAGGTGTGAACATTACAATTTTACCTTCACCAAAATGAGTGATTTGATAGACTAACAACAAATTGCAGGAAATTCTTGGAACACATAGTACATCACTAAAATGACCATTATCTACTGGAATTGTTATAGGTCCTACAATACTTAGAGATCTATCATCACCAATAAATATTTGTTTGGTGTTACATTCATGCATAGTAGAAAATATAGCTTGATCCTTAGCCATATGATAAGATGTTCTAGAATCAATGAGCCACTCATTTGAAGTAGAAGAAAAAGATGCAGTATAGGAAAAACCAGAAGCACAAAGTGCATGTCCTTGAGATGTAGATTCTGAAGAGAAATCAAGGATGATGTGGTGCTTCTTCATTGTTGCTTCCAAGGATGTCGTCTTCTTGAAACATTTAGATTCATCATGATTCTCTTTCCTGTAATAGTTGTAATGACGATCAGTCTTTTTACCTTTTTGCTTGGTTCCTTTGTCATTTTTAAAAAATGAGCTGGCTAAGAAGGTTTAGGACCCTTGTTTGGGTTATTAAATGAAAAATATTCATTTGATCCACAATCAATGTATGGCCCAGGTCTAAAATACGATGTTGAAAATGTCTCACAGCCTGTATTTTGATAGAATTGGGATCACTTACCATGTTTCCATCTGATCCCATGACAACCTCCCATATAGAATTATGGTCTCTCTTATCATTCACGAATTGATGAAAAAAATTGGTATTTTGATCTCCCATTTCAAGCCAAATAGCCCGGATATTTAGTCTTCAGCAGTCCTCTTCCATTAGAAGTCAGTGAGATATAGCCTTCTCCTATACCTATACTATGCTATGAATATTTAAGGGAAATGAACTAGATTTTCATATAGAATAATAACCACTTAGCTCCTCTTCTAAGTTCCTCGGTTCTTTTTTGGGCTCCTGTTTTTTTTATCTTTTTCCCATCTAATGACTGCATCTTGTAAATACTTATGTTTTAAAACCAGTCTTTTCATATCTGAAGGTTTATTTGAGGAATCCAAATTGTTCTAGACATTTCTAACCATGTCACAAAAACCCTGCTCACAGATCCATGACTGATTAAATTTAAAACGTTGAAAAATTTTCTCTCTAGAAGGATCAAGCTGTAGCATAATAGGAAAGTGATTCAATAGAGGAACCTTGTCAACCCAAGTTCTATACCTCCCCATTTCCTCAAGAAGAGACTCGGAGATCATAAATCAATCCAATCTCTTAGCCACAACATCAACTCCAGGTAGGCATATAAGGGCACTATGCAATATATACTAAGCCTTCATTTAAAAACAAACCTTGAAAAAATCCCCCCTTAATATCAAACATAGTCTTGTCTCCCCAAATTTTTGTTGCCCCAAAAGTTAGATTCAAACCATCGCCTATAATGAGACACGATAGATTCAAAATACCCTCTCTACTCACCTTATCCAAAAAATATTCACTATCAGAATATGGGGCATAACAATTAATGAAATTTAGATGAGGATCAAAGCCAATGAACTCTCCAACCATCAAAATTCATGCCGGGGTGCAGTAAGATGAAAATATACCCTTTCTAGGATTCCAAACTGAAATAATACCTCCAGATAACCCTATCAAATCGATGGTATACAATTCCCTTCCCGGAAGTAAAGGAGCGAAAAATTCTCTGGCTTTCTCCCCAGAGACCATGGTCTCCTGTACAAAAATGATGTTCAGTCTAACTATCACAAAAAGTCTTTTAAGGGATGATTTATTGGAGTTGTCCCCCACTCATATGATGTTAACAGATATAATATTCATTTCTTATCTCATGCAAGGGATTTTTTTACTGCAAGTGCCTTGAGTTCAATATTTGTGAAAGACTCTACAGTTGACATGTTCTCCGAGTTCTTTAGAGAAGGCTTAGCAGCCTCCTTCCTTGCACTGCAAGTCTTCGGTGGATATAGAACTAGCCCCAACCCACCCAACACGAACCATTCTTTTGACTTTTTTCCCCTCAAAGGCCTCTCTATGCCACATGGCCAATGGAAAGTCTGGAAGTAACACCCATGTGTGTCTCAAACGAATATTTTCAGTACATGGGTCAAACCGGGAATGCCATCGTTTCAACATCAAGCTTTTGTGATCCTTTAGCTAGGTCTTGGATAAAACCTCACTAGCATGTTTTGCAACTCGGAAGGTGAAACCGTACCAACCACAAGACAAGATATAAATCTCTGGGCTATAGTGAAATAGTGGCATCCATACCTCATCTACCCACCCAGCTATTGCATCTATGTTCATGGATTTGTAGCTGAACTTGAATATCAAAGATGTCAAGGATGTTGATGTAATTGTAACTTCGGAATGTATTCACTTGTATTTCTTATGTATTGTACCCCCGATATTTATTCTGAGAAGTGTTTGTAATGTAATTGAGTCATGTCATGCCCCGATATTCCGATCGGGAGTTTCCATAATGTAAACAAGTCATGTCAAGTCAATGTGGGTAACCCTTATATTGTTCAAGGGTTAAAGTCCCCGCAATTCTAGGGCCCTAGGGTTGTTAGACTCACCTAATGAATTCGGCCCTAGTGAGTCATTGTCAAGTCGAGAATTAGTATAAATAGAGAGTGAGTCTCTCTATTTATCACACACTCAGTTGTAGCGCATAGCTAAGGGAGAAGAAGTTGCTGGGGCTAGAAAGAAAGAGGCTACTGCTGTCGGGAGATCATCTTATTGTTTTTGGGCTTTACTTTTGGTGTTGATTCTATCTCTGAGGAAGTTGCGGGGTTTTCTCCATTTATGGTTTCCCCAAAGAAAAACACTGTGTTCATTGTCTGTTGTGTTTGATTGTTGTGCTTGTTATTCTCTCAGCTAAAGATCCTAATATAATGCTAGCTTAATGTTAAAAATATAACATGGTTTCAGAGCTAACCTGAGAAGAAGACACTGTGCAGCTGCAGGAACTAGGGCTTCCTACTTTTTGGATCTCTCTCCATAGATTTTCAGAAAAAGAAGGTTGGGCTGACTCTCCTCCCTAGGGTGCATATTTCTGTCGAAGCAGAATATGATTCTGAGCTTTTTCAGTTTTGGACCTGAAACTGCTGCCATAAATTAGGGCTTTCCACAGAAGTGTAATTTTTGAGTGAGCCTAGGCCTAGATTGATCTCCTCCTCAAAATCGAAATTTAGAGATCAAGATCAAAGCATTTGGTTGGACAGAACTCCGGGAAAGTCAAACCCTAATCTGCTCCTGAACTAGCACTAAGAAATTTAGCCCCAAATCCAAATCCAACATCCTGACATGGTAAGATCTAAATCTTTTGTATTTCTATTTGAGGTTCTCAGTTAAGATGTCTCATCATACCAAGCTTGATGAAAAGCTCGAGGGAGCCGATAACTTCTGAGCCTGGAAGTATAGGATCTCCCTGGTCCTGGAAGAAAATGAGTTGGACTCCTACATCAATGAGGAGGTTCCAGTTCCATAGGAAGATGAGGCTAAGGCCTTACATAAGAAGAAGTTGGTTATGGCAAAGAGGATTATTGCTGATTCAATCAAGGATCACCTCATACCACAGGTGTCCTCCCTCAAGACACCTAAAGCTATGTTTGATGCCCTAACCAAACTGTTTGAAGAGAAGAACAGAAACCAGAAGATGACTCTAAGGAACCAGTTGAAGAATGTAAAGATCCAGAATGAGGAGACCGTCCAGTCATACTTCACAAGGGTCTCCAAGATCAAAGAACAACTTGAAGCAGTAGATGAAGAAGTGGAGAATGCAGAAATTGTGATGACAACCTTGAATGGTCTCCCTAGGTCATGGCATTCTTTCATCCAAGGAATATTGTGCTAGGAAGAAGCTAATCAAGTTCAGTAGATTGTGGGAAGAATGTTCACAAGAAGAAGCTTGAATAGCAGCTTGAGAAGAAAGACAGAATGGAAAATCATCATCACCAAGGTAAGCATTCTCATCAGAAAAATAATTTTGTAAGAAGGGATCCATCCAAACTCAGATGTTATACATGTGATGAAAGAGGATGCTTTGCTAGAAGTTGTCCCATGAATAAGAGTGGATCCAAGAAGAAGGATAAATCCAAAAGAAGACATCATGCTCACACTGCTGAGGATCCTTCCAGGAAGAAAGTAAAACAAGAAAGTGAAGACTCTTCAAGTGATGAAGAATATGTTATGATCTCCGCTCTCATGGGAATTGTTACTCATGGAAGCAAAGATTGGCTTATTGATAGTGGGGCTTCCAAACACATGACAGGATTCAAGGATTATTTTGAGAAACTATCCGAACATAATTCACCCCATAAGGTGAAACTTGGGGATGACTACCAATATTCCATAAAAGGTAGTGGTGAATCCTCCTACAAGCTAGACTCTGGAAAGTCTATGAAAATGAAGGATGTCTTGTTTGTACCAGGACTAAAGAAGAATCTTCTCTCCATATCGGCACTGGATGCAAAAGGCATGAGGGTTGCATTTGTAGATGGCCAAGCCCTCATGTGGCCAAGAGGAAAGACTATTGACGATGCAATAGTAATTGGAGAACAAGAAGGAGGATTATACAAATTGATGGCCCATCCAGAACAAGCTTTGGTCCATGACACAATAGAACCAAATTAACTTTGGCATAGAAGGTTTGCACATGTGCACTACAGAGCACTACCACTTGCAAGCAAAGTTGTTGAAGGTATTCCAGAAATTCAAGCAAAACATGAAGGAATCTGCAAAGGATGTGCAAAAGGAAAGAAGACAAAGAAGACATTTCCAAGTAGCGAAAGCAAAGCAAAAGGAATCTTGGAAATCATTCACTTCGATCTGTCTGGTCCAATGTCATCCAGTTCTTTAAGCGGGTATGCATACTATGTTTCTTTTATTGATGACTATTCTAGGAAGACATGGATATACTTTATGAAGAACAAAGATGAAGTTTTCAGCAAGTTCAAGGAATTCAAAGCCTTGATCAAGAACCACACAGAAAAGAAGATCAAGATCTTTCGATCAGATAATGGCGGAGAATTCACATCAAATGAATTCAAAGAGTTATGCAAAGATTTAGGGATTAAGAGGGAGTTATCCACTCCATATAATCCACAACATAATGGGGTTGTAGAAAGGAAGAATAGAACTATCATGAAAGCTGCAAGAGAAATGCTTCATGATCAAGATCTTCCCATGCATCTATGGGCAGAAGCTGCCAGAACAATAGTGTATGTATAGAACCATACTCCACATAGAGTACTCGAGAACAAGACACTTGAAGAAGTCTTTTTCGGCAAGAAACCAGAAATCAGCCATCTCAGAATATTCGGTTGTCCAGTGTACATACACATTCCGAAAGAAAAGAGTACAAAGTTAGATCCTTCAGGAAAGAAGGGTATATTTGTGGGATACTCTGAAAGCTCGAAGGCTTACAGAATATACTTCCTAGGATTCAAGAAGATCGACATCAGTGGGGACGTAACATTTGATGAAGACTCAGCTTACAACAAATCCAGAAAGAGACCTACTGAAGATCTTGAAGAATCAGAAGCACCTAGAATTCATGACACAACCATGAACGAAGAAACTCAAGAAGAAGATCGAGAATTTGAAGAACCTCAAGAACCTGTAGATCCACCTCAGGAGAAGAATCCTCACAAGAGGAAACATGCTTGGGTACGAGAAGCTATCCAAGGTGCGAAAATATATGGGGCTCCACAAGAGAATCCAAGAGAAAGAAAGAGGACCAGGTCTTGCTCAGGGTATGTAGCTTTACTATGTGACTTTAACAATAAAGAATCTTCCAACTATGAAGAAGTTGCAGAAAGGAAAGAATGGAAGGATTCTATGATCGAAGAGTATCAATCGATCATGAAGAATGACGTTTGGGATGTTGTCCCAAGACCAGAAGGGAAGTTTGTTGTAACTTCCAAATGGATCTATAAGATCAAGCATGTTGCAGATGGAAGCATAAAGAAACATAAGCAAGATTCGTGGCTCATGGCTTCTCACAGAAAGAAGGAATAGATTATGAAGAAACCTTTGCACCTATAGCCAGATACACTTCCATCAGATCAATGCTTTCTGTGGTTGCAGTAATGGAATGGAAGATACACCAAATGGATGTCAAGACTGCTTTCTTGAATTGTGTAGTGGAAGAGGAAGTGTATGTAGAGTAGCCACTCGGTTTTGAGACACATGACAGGGAGTCTCATGTGTGTACATTGAAGAAAGACCTGTGACGGTTTGAAACAGGCACTTAGGACATGGTACGACAGAATTGATGGCTTTCTATCCAGTTTGGGCTTTACCAAGAGTAAAGCAAATTCCAACCTTTACTACAAGGTTGAAGATGGCAACCCAGTGATGCTACTACTATATGTAGATGATTTGTTTGTAATAGGTATGGATGGGTTGATTGCTGATACGAAGAGGAAGCTTGCTGCTGAGTTCGAAATGAAGGACTTGGGTATGATGCACTATTTTCTAGGCATGGAGGTGTGGCAGAATGCGGATGGAATCTCCCTCGAACAAGGGAAGTATGCAGTAGAGATCGTGAAGAGGTTCAAGATGATGGACTGCAAGGCCATGACCACACCTATGGCATCGAGCTTGAAGCTATTGAATGATGCTTCATCATAAGCGGTTGATGCTATGATGTATTGTCAGATGATTGGGTCCTTGATGTACCTGATGAAAACAAGACTAGATATTTGCTTTTCTATGAACACCTTGAGCCAGTTCGTGACAGATCCGAGACATGTTCACTTGATTGCTGCAAAGAATATTCTGAGGTACCTGAGGGGTACAGTTGATTATGGGCTCAAGTATGAGGCGAATCAAAAGATTAACCTGGAGGGTTATGTTGATTCAGATCGGGCAGGTAGTGCCATTGATAGGAAGAGCACTTCAGGGTGTTGCTTTAGTATGGGATCAGGTGTGATCTCTTGGTTTAGCAGGAAGCAATCCTGTGTGGCACTGAGTACAGCTGAAGCAGAATATGTCGCAGCTTGTTTAGCTAGTTGTGAGGCAGTATGGTTGAGGAAGATACTATATGATTTATTTGATCTCTAATTAGATGCTACTTGTATACATTGCGACAAACAGAGTTGTGTGAAGTTATCGGAGAACTCAGTGTTCCATGACAAGTTGAAGCATATTGAGATCAAGTATTAATATATCAGGGATATGGTGCAGAGAGGAGCAGTGAAGCTCTAGTATGTTGCGATGGACAACCAAATAGCTGATGCGTTGACGAAGCCATTAGCTAGAGTGAAGTTTGAGTACTTCAGGGAGAAGCTTGGTGTTCTCCAGATTGAGGTTCCCTCCAAAGGGAAGTGATGAGTCCATGAGCCATTTTGACATGGTGAGAGGATTGGTTCCTTCCATGGTCAGATGTAAGGGCTGAGCCATTCTGTGATGATGAGAGGATTGGTTCCTCGCATGTCAGATATGAGTGTTGAGCCATTCTGATGTGACTATAGGATTGGTTCCTACATGATCAGATATAAGCGTCGAATGCCATTCTTGGAATGGAGGCACCTGGTCAGTTACCAGGAAAGCTCAGTCTGGGACTGAGGGACATTTTGATGTGACTGTAGGATTGGTTCCTACATGATCAGATGTGAGTGCAGAGCCATTCTGAGGTGATTGTAGGATTGGTTCCTACAGTGATCAGATGTAAGTGCAGAGCCATTCTGAGGCGATTGTAGGATTGGTTCCTACAGTGATCAGATGTAAGTGCAGAGCCATTATGAGGTGATTGTAGGATTGGTTCCTACAGTGATCAAATGTAAGTGCAGAGCCTTTCGGCATGGAGGATTGGTTCCTCGCATGGTCGAATGTAAGTGCTGATCATTTCTGACATTGGTTATCAGATGTGAGTGCTGGGCCTTTCTGACAGAGTTGTGAGATGTGTTCCCACATGGTCAGATGTGAGTGTTGGGCGTGCCTTTCTGGTATGATTATAGGATTGGTTCCTACATGATTAGATATAAGTGATGGGCAGGCCATTCTGACTTAGGGTCAGATATAAGTGCTGGAAAAGACCTACATGGAGGCTAGGCCTACAACCAGCATGAAAAATGGTTGGCTATGTAGAACTTCCTATGACGAGAAGAATCAAGAGATAGCACCTGCGATGATGATCCAGCGGAGATGTTCCAGAACCAGAGATGATCCAGATCGAGTGATGATCCAGATCTAGTGATGATGATCCAGATGATACAGAGAAGAAGACTTGTGCTGATAAATTGTGTCGAGAGAATACCTTCCTAGTTAAGAGAGAGTGTTGATGTAATTATAAATTTAGAATGTATTCACTTGTATTTCTTATGTATTGTACCCCAATGTTTATTCTGGGAAGTGTTTGTAATGTAATTGAGTCATGTCATGCCCCGATGTTTTGATCGGGAGTTTCCATAACGTAAACAAGTCATGTCAAGTCAATGTGGGTAACCCTCCTATTGTTCAAGGGTTAAAGTCCCCGCAGTTTCGAGGCCCTAGGGTTGTTAGACTCACCTAGTGAAGTAGACCCTAGTAAGTCATTGTCAAGTCAGGAATTAGAATAAATAGAGAGTGAGTCTCTCTATTTAACACACTCACTCACACTTAGTTGTAGCGCATAACTGAGGGAGAAGAAGTTGCTGGGGCTAGAAAGAAAGAGGCTATTGCTATCGGGAGATCAAGTTATTGTTTTTGGGTTTTACTTTTGGTGGTGGTTCTATCTCTGAGGAAGTTGCGGGGTTTTCTTTATTTATGGTTTCCCCAAGGAAAAACATTGTGTTCATTGTCTCTTGTGTTTGATTGTTGTGCTTGTTATTCTCTCAGTTAAAGATCCTAATATAATGCTAGCTTTATGTTAAAAATCTAACAAAGGAGAGATACACAACATGTTCCAGCCCAAGGTCCCTCCCGAGCACCATATCGTGTCTATTGGTCCTAAGGTTCTACTTTTTTTTATGGGTTGTACCCCCCAAGATCACATAATGTAGAGGATATTCTCACATGTTGGTGCCTGTGTTTCAGGTCCTCAAAGGAATCCTCCCCTTCATTTCGTTGCTTGGGTTTATGTAAAAACACCTAGGATTTTTCAGCTGATATAACCTCTTCATTCCACGAGACTGCTAAAGCCTCGACACCCTTAGGATCCTCATTCGAAAGAAGACCCACTGGATGGACCATTGACTTTGATTCTGGGACTCCCTCTTTGCCCTTTGATCCTCCCTCTGTACAAACTCAACCACATGTTTAACTGCTGGTATATTTCCCTCTTGACCAAATGGTGGCCACGTTTTCATATGCTTATGGTAAAATAACTCTGTATAGTATTAATACGGTTTTGACAACACTTCACGCTCCCACCATTCGCTGGATGCCACGTTGCCCCTCGGTAGCTCCACCTAGGCCTCTCTGTTGTCGCCCGACATTCTCAGATTCCAAGCCGTAAAACAAAAACACATGTATACCAAGTCCTGGAATATGCGCTGAGGATGGAGTAATTGTGATGTTCCTGAAACTTGCCAAATGTCTTCTAGGAAAGATATACATTGAGGCGGATTAGACCCCAATCTATCACAACCAATTAGTATAAGCAAATCTTGATGGTATGGTCCTCCACAATAGTTACACACTACATAATGTGCTGTAAATCTCAAAAGCAGAGTGAATAAAACAAAGATACCAGAATGATTAGACCCCAACCTGCCCATATGACTCAAAGTCTTAATATAGGAACCAAGTAAAACACCCTATTCAAAACAATGAAGCGAATTGTTAAAACTATATCGAAAAACCCTTAATAGATGAAACCCTACTTTGAAGTTGGAAAACCTTGAGATTACATCAAACTTGACAAAGACATAAGCTAAGGGCACGAAACATAAGCACATGAAATTTAAATGTCAATAAAAAACTAAATGTCTTTTGCGAAAATAAAAAAAATTCAATTTCATGTATGAAATTCATTATTTGAGTGTTAGTGATCATGTCTAAGATGTTTATGCAATCATGCATTTTAGTTATTTTAATTGGGCAAATATTTGCTACTCCATATAGCCTGCTTGTTATGGAGATGTCTATGTCGAATAGGCCTTGGCTAAGCATTAATTAATGCTTTCAATTTCAACTTTTTATTTGGACATTATCTTCCATGGAATTGAAAGCTTCAATTTCACCTTGTTAAAATTCC
This sequence comes from Pseudotsuga menziesii, assembly GCA_001517045.1. NCBI lineage: Eukaryota > Viridiplantae > Streptophyta > Pinopsida > Pinales > Pinaceae > Pseudotsuga > Pseudotsuga menziesii. Next base: position 99,389 of record LPNX010135603.1, on the reverse strand, counting down.
AATTTTACAAAGTTTGTATCCGATCAAAAGATTTTCTGCAAGGGGAATCTTGGAATTGATGTGATGCCTTTTTAAAAATACAAAAAATACTGGTGTATGATTGGAGTTGTTATTATAAATGCTTTAAACACGTAACTATCCATTTAATTTTCTGCAAGGGGTTTATCCCTCTTTGAATTGATGTGACGCCTTTTTAAAAATACCAAAAATACTGGTGTCTGATTGGAGTTGTTATTATAAATGCTTTAAACACGTATATGGCTCTCAATTCAATTATGCAAGTCGATTTACTATTTATGATCAAGCAAAAATCTGTCATGTCGGTGATCTTATGTTATAATTGACAGTGAGATGCTTTTTAATGCCCACGAGTAAGTTTTATGTTCGTCTCTAATCGATATCCAGTTTTTATATATAAAGATACATTGACCAGTCACCAGATCCAGAACAGGGGGCTAAGGTAATTACCTGAGCAGAATTTTCTGGGATTGTAAACATTATGTATGTCTGCAATTTTAAAATGCTTTGGCAGAGTAAATATGTTGAGTTTGATCCGACAAAATAAAATTCCAAAGGCTAACAACAACAAAAGGTCGTATTTTATTACTGATTATGCCAGAATGTATGCAAACATTCCAACTTCATATTATACATTCCGAGAATAGCTAGCAGAAGCTATACAGGGCCACATTGAAATATTGCCATAATTTAATCTTTATTGAATCATCATCGAGATTCATCTGTTTTATTTCTATCATCAACAGTAAAATTGAGCAAGCACGGCCGTCGGCTATACATTAAGAAATATGATAGATACTAGAAGCGGAGGCCTGCACACTCAGGCGGCGAAGTGATAAACCTTGTTGAATCTTTGCAGTAGTCATAGATTATGTAGTTCCGATGCACCCATCGGAGCATTCGTCTTTGCCGTGGAGTGAGAGAAGAATACGCCGGCATATCCCACCACTTACGATTTGATCCGTTTTCTCCTGTTAGTCCCATTTCATTTGCATCAATGTCGAATCTTTTGTATGTGGAAATGAAGGGAGAATGGCTCCAGTTAATCTTGACAAGCCCACCTTGAGTAGCCCAGTTGTCTGCATTCCAGATTGAAGAGGCTACCCTCATCGCCTGCTTTTGCGGATACGGGACTCCAAGCCTCTCGTTGTTGGGAAATACCCGAATCGGAACACTATCAACAAAGAATCTGCAATGAACGATACAACACATTAATGGACCATTTCTTAAAGAAAATCCTCTGTGACAAAGAATTATCACTTGCATATACTTACACAACTTGTTTGTGGTTCCATAGAAAGGAATACGAATGGAAATCTGCCGTGGGGTCAAACCAGAGGTAAATGCGTTGTTCCCTGTTGCCAGTGCCGTTGGAGTAGATATTAGTCTGAACAATATAAGGCTCACCCGAAGTATTCCCCAAGAATTCGAAATCGAATTCGTCGTGCAAAGCCCCCTCGGAAGACATCTGAACAGACAGAGCGCATGAAAAGCAAATCAGACACAGTCACAGAAACAGAAAATGGACATAAACCCTAAAATGCAAAGTCTTACATAAAATGCAGTAACTGTGCCGGCAGAGTCACCGGGAACGAGCTTAATCTGCGCGCCTACTTTGCCAAACAAATATGATGCCTTGGAAGCAAAGCCAGCACCTGAACTTAAAACCATATCAGGACTAAACGAAAAAAGGCTTATCAAACCATGACAGGAACCTTGTAATAGTTGAAAGAGATTAGTAATGGCTGCGAAGAAATACCAGAAAAATTGTCGAGCTTGAGCTTCAGCAGCTCTCCCTCGTACATGACATGGTCATTCGCCCAGCTGGGCTCGAAGTTATCAGTGAATTCTGCACAATTAGATGCAGACATGCAAAGAGCGAGAATGAAGAAGCAGTAGCAGCTCTGCATATTGAAAGAAGCCATGTCAAGAACAACAGCTTATTGCACTACACTGCTATCCTGCAGAAGCAGTGGCAATATATAGGCCTCTGCCCCGACTTTATTTTAAGATTTCAGAGTATTTACCAAATGCATACATACTCATAGTATATACGCATAGTGCAGTACAGTCACAGTCACAGTCAGTGTGTCCTCTCACATTCACATTTCCAAGAGATCTGTGACGTTAAACGAGTTTGTGCAAAACCACCCTAACGTAACCTTGGGTTACAAACAAGGAATTTTGCAGGTCCGGTCGCATGTTCGAAGCAAATGGTCCCCCATATTCTATGCTCATTTTAAATGCAGCGTCATTGAGAAAAAGCCACACACATTATTCTCTTGAACTCCACTAGGTATTCTAATTTCATGGAGAAAAGACCACACACACTATTCTCTAGAACTCCACTAGGTATTCTAACTCCAGCTCTTATTGCCACTCAGGCCAATAGTCCCGTTGGGCGCCTTTCCGGCTAAAACAGACAAGCTGGGATCTGCAGTGTACTCCATATTTTTGAGGTTGGTTTCATACTTAAATTGAGAATAAGTTACTTACCATGGATGTTGTGTGCTCTGCTGTATATAGGTTTAGGACAATGACGGACTTTAGTCGCCCATTGAAATTATTAGGGTGACACGTAATGATCATAGTCCTTTCGCTGAGTAGACAAATAAATATACAGCTAATAATCTGCAATTTTCGAGGTCTATGCAAAGGCTATTTAAAAAAGGGTTGATGTGAATCAAAACTTTATAATGGATCAAAATGAGTGGCTGTAGCCTTGGAGTAAGATTCTTGTGAACACTGGGGATAATCGAATGGCCCGCTGTAAAGAAAGGGAAGAAACTCGTCTTTCTCTGTTTATTGGTTACAGTGGAGAAATGGACGGACACGTGGACAAGACATTCGAGACAATGATTTGTGAGCGATAAGGATGCCCGCTGTCGCGGAGGTCTCAGGTCTTGTCCATGGGCGAGGAAACACTCATTGAGCTTACCTATTTAGATATTGTTATATTAATAATAACGTTTCTTTTTTCAACCGAGAACGTAAATTAATAATTTAAAAACAATTGAGAAAACAAATAACGAGAGGTGAGATTCCCATTCATTGATTATTCTTATGTTTGATAGAAACGAGCGAGAAGCAATCGATTGGTAAGCTTTATGCGAATAAGCGGCTGAATCTCGTGACTTAATATAACTGAGTTGTATTTAACAACAAGATAAATAAATTTTTTATTTAATGGAAATCTTATGTAAAAGAAAGTTTAGAGGCCAAATTTAGTTTACAGGTTAGCTTTTTAATAATATATATTTTGTAATTTTAGCAATTTGCATTTATTAAGTTCTGTTTTACCTTATTTTGATTGGGTAATATTTCTTTTACTTTAAAAATTGTTAATTTATTATATAAATTTTATAAAATATTTAAAAATTGAAATATTTTTATATAAATATGATCAAATATATTATAGTAGAAATTTTAAGAATTAGAAAAATTAACCAAAAATTTATAATTTTTAAATAAAAATAAATCTTTAAAATCTTTTTATTCTAAAGTTGAATGATTAAGTTACACAATTAATTTATTTAGTGAATAGCATTTTACAACATAACTTCTACAATTTAAGAATGAAGTAACTAAGTAAATACATTAAAATCAATATATCCTTGTATCTTTGTGTTTATAAAGTTTTTAAAATTTTAAAACAATTTTTTTACCATTATAAATCTTCATACCATGGATGACAAGTAGAACCAACTCCAATATTGAATAGAAAAACGATTAAGCCACGCAAACAAGCTTCAACATTATTAAGGCTATGAATGAAGCACCATGTAATTGGATACTTCCTTCAACATTATTTTCCATATGTGAGAATCGACGACTACCATGGACCTTGACAATTGACAAAATATATAGAAATATTAAAAGTGGAAGATAATAGGCATTTAGGAAAAGATATGTGAGAATCAATGACTCCCATGGACCTTGACAAAATATATACAAATATTAAAAGTGTAAGTTAAAAGGAATTTAGGAAAAGTGAAAGTTTACTATTTCGAAGTGGGGCGGCTTACTTTTAATAATGATAATACGTGAACTTGCATTCATTGATGATAACAAATAATGGTTTATGGTAAATTTTTATAAAGTCAAAATCTATAAACATTTTAGCAAAAGTATAAATATTAAAACTTAATATAAATTTAAATAAATTAAAAAATAATAATATATTATATAAACTAATTTTTTTTAATTTTACATAAAAATTTAATTTTATTTAATTACCAAATTTTCAATATTTATATTATTAAGTATTCATATAAACATCACTCTATTTCATTATATTACAATTAGATAAAAAAAATTAAAACATATTAAAAAAACATGTCACTTCGACCATCTTTGTTGCACATTTTTAAAATAGCATGATCTCGATACAATGCCTTTGTTACATACCACTTCTACATTTGGAATTCCAATTATTTTGCAATTAAAGCACACAAATATCTTTTTACCTGCTTTACGTTTTGAATTCTAATTATTTTGGCCAAAAATTAAAAAAAACTCTTACTTTTTATAAAAGTTACTTTTATTTAAATATATAAAGTAGTGCAATATATCAATAATTTAACATTTGTTAAAAAGTATTGCCATGTATCAATCATTGAGCATAATATAAAAGTTACTTTAATTTAACATAAAAAGTATTGCAATATATTGAAATTATTTAGCATTGAGTAAAGTATTGCAATATATCAATACTTTAGCATAATGTCAACACGAGTATGGTCACCATTAATAGTTGAATAAAAACTATAAATACTATATTTATATTTATAAAATAGTTTAACGGGTTAATGAAAATACTTTGAAAAAACTACTTTTATTTAAATATACAACACCTAACGTGGCATTGGATTGGTATGAATATTAAATTTGTATAAATAATTTAATCTCAATAATATATTTAAATTGATAAGTTACAATTGTATTTAGTTTTTCTTATCTATATACAAGTTGGAATATCAAATTCAAGGGTTAAAATTAGATCTAGTAATGAGATCCAAAAGAAATATTTTAGATTATACTTTTTTCTTATAGTTCTTTTCAATTATAATTGAAACCTCTTACAAAAATTATAGAAAAAACTATTGTTTTTAACTTATTTGTCTAAGTGTTAATCTCCAAAGCGGGAAACTTACAAAACAATTTCCATCAAAATCTTATCTTCTTGCACTTCTTGAAATTACAACCTGCTAAAATCACAATTAAAAGATCCTTGATATTTGCATAGAAGAAATCTTATCTTCTTGCACTTCTTGAAAGTACAACCTCCAAAATCACAATTAAAAGATCCTTGATATTTGCATAGAAGAAATCCAATTGAAGGAGTTAATCATCAATTTTGTCCTCCTATACTAGCTTTTTAAATGGATAGCCTGCAAATTGTAACTCCCCTTTTCTCATTCAATCGTAATCTTGGAGTCTCCGTAGATATTCAAGGTGTCTATATCACAATTGCTAGCAAAAAAGAGAACCCCTGACACCAAGAATTTCAGCTTTAGTGTTACTCTCTACTTCACCTTCCATCCACAAGTTAGAACAATTATGATCATTAAGTTTCAACACCATTCCACAACCATCCCTACCAGCTGAAAAAAGAGTAAAAATTGGCTTGTAAACCAACTTCTGAGATTTACTTTTCCTAACACCATCAAATTATTTATAAAACCAATCTTTTTCTTGTTCATTAGAACCAATCTTTAACATCATGGGTTTTATTGATGTTGAATTTTATTTCTTTCTAAGCTTGTAGTAAATAATTATCTTCAAGAAAAGTATTATGGAGGATTGTTGGTTGAGTGCAATGTAATGATGGTCAAGTTTGGTAGGTTAGATGCAATCAAAAATTGAAAAAATAGGCATCCTCCATCATTCATGGTTATTTTGAAATACTTGCACAAAGAATATTGCCATAAAAATATGAAATGTAAGAAATTGAATCACATTTCCAAATATATAACTTTTATTTTTATTGAAAATTGAGTCATAAGTGGCTTAATTTTGATTTTTTATAACATTGACATTTTGTTTTGGTAAATTATAAGGTATATGTCCTTGTTGTTGCAACCTTTGAATGTCTAAACTAGCATAGATCCATCTTAAACCCCGATCTAGAGGGATCCAATTTCTTAAGGTGTAAAAATTTTTAATCTTTTTTTTAAAAGTTTGGTAACTTATTAGCCAACATTAATTTTTAAATTTGTTTTCTTACTTTTTATTTTTGGTAATGCCGCATTACATAATGTTTACCAAAGGGGTTGGATCCATTGGTGAAGAGCGAGAAGTTTTCACAAGTGGGCAAGGTTCAAGGGCAAGGTTCAATTCCAATGAGGGTCGAACTTGAAGCCATGGGTACCTTGAGGTAGTGGTCAAACATGTGGTTTCACCCAGAGAGATTGTATTAAATGATCTTGTAACCCGTGGACACATAAGTGGATCAAATCCCACCCCCATGTCCTCCTAACATTTAGAAATGGAAGGTCATGAGTTCAAATCACCCATGGGTACTCACTTACAACAACAAAAAATGTCACATTACATAATGTTACGTGACAACATCTCCCCCATACTGGATTGTAGAGCACCTCGATACTCTTGGTGAAATGATTGAATCAATATCCAAAAACTTGTAAACACGTCGATAACAAGTAGTACTAATGCAATGTTATTTCCCCCCAAAAAAATTAGTATGTTTTCAATTTTTTTATAAGTATCTAAGTGTTGGTGCAGCTTTTGAAGGTATTAATGTAATGATGTAGGACTGGATTTCTTATAGATTATATAGGTAGGTGTCTAATAGTGCGGCATAAAAAAAATGTAATGGACGAGAAAATAAAAAGTTATAGTAGAAACACCAACATGGTGTTTTTTCTATTGAGGAGTTACATCATAAGAAAAATAGAAATAGAAATAGAAATAGAAATATATATATATATAAAACTTTCTTTTTAAAATTACAAATTTGTAATCTCCAGAAAGAGTTCTATCTATGTATGCAATTTCATCATCTATGATTATCTGTAATTGACTGTAGTGGGTCTTGATCATAGACATACTAAGAAAAGAGAAAAAATGTCACATAAGCCATGGTTTAGCCATTTCCATACAAAAAACTTGTTTACTCCGAAGCTAAATCCATAACATACACTTAGGATTAAAGGTGACATGTACTTTTGTGAGGAGTGGTCTAAGTGTTACATGCAAATTATGCATGTTATGTTTAAATTCAAATTCTTCTTCCCACACAAATTTCAACTGTTACAATTTGTGTGAGCGATAATAGAACATTAAATATTGTGTGTGATATGATAAACTCCAAAAACAATTTGATACATCTTAGTTGCATGATAAGATAATTGCACCCATATCCTCACTCAAAGGCTAGATCACCTACAAAGGTTATTTTTTATCACCTGACACCTCATATACGGAGTTGGAGTTCTAGAAGCTTCATGTAGGTTATAATACCCATATTTCCTCTCTCAATCATAGTCAAGACTATGACAACCACACTTGATGTTGAACACATCCAAATGGTTCATGTAACCTAATTGTGATGCCAAAGGTCCTCTAAAATGGTGTGTTGTGTGATGGTTAGAAGTCTATTCCATGTCTCTTGGTCTCTAGAAGCTTCATTTATGGTTCAAGGCCTGAGTTTCATCTTTCTCAGCAATGGTAAAGTTCTTAAGACCCATCACTAGTATTGAAAACATATATATGGGACCTATATCCCCACTCCAAGATGAGTGATACCCTAGATAGGTTTTGTGTAGTGATGGAATGCTTCGTCCAGGTCCTCGTGCCATATAATATTAAGATACTACCTAGTTTCCTCGGATTACCATGGCCGTGACCTTTATACCCATTGTGGGTACTCAAAATCTCATAGTGGAACCCATATACCTAATTAGAGGCCAAATATCTTATAAATAGTTATCTTGTGTTGTTGTAGTTTGATTCCTTGCTCATCATTGACAATTGTGGAGGCAAAGGAGATTCCTTTATGTAATAAGCCATAGGTTTCCTCCATTAACCATTTCAATGGGCCTGAGACAAATCCATTATGCTCAAAATCTCCTCGTGGAACCTATCCTCACTGTAGGACCAGAGACCCCATAAATAAATCTTATGTGATAGTTATAGGCTTGATTCATGGCACACAATCCCTAGAATATTCCATTATAGTATACATGGTTGAATTTCCTCCCTCAATCATACTCAAGGCCCATCCTTAGATCCAAAACCCTCCTATTATCATGCATGTCTCCAATTGGATATCAACAATCCTCTAAAGAGATCATATGTGCTTCTTTTAGGCCTCCTTTGGGGATCTGAAGCCATAGAAGCTTAGATTAGAGCATAAGGCCTTAGGTTCCTCATCCAACATTTGTATAGTCCTCAAATACCATCACTGCTACTCAAAACCTTCAAATGGTACCCATATCCAAATTCATAGTCCAAATATAACCTAGAGAGGTCTTGTTCGATTGTCTGAGGCCTTGATAATGGTCCTTATGATTTATAAGTTCTTGCTTTAGAGACCAAGTCGTGTGCTTACTCCACTAAACATGGTTAAGCTTCCATGACCCATTCGATCTTAGGTGCATGATAAGATAGTTGCACTCATATTCTCAATTAAACTCTAGATCACCCACAAAGGTTATCTTTGGTCACTTGTTGCCTCATATATGGTGCTTGAGTTCTAAAAGCTTCATGTAGGTTATGATACCCAAGTTTCCTCTCCCAATCATAGTCCAGGCTACGACAACCATACTTAGTGCTCAAAATTTACAAATGGTGCTTGTACCCTCATTACGATGCCAAATATACTCTAAAAAGTTGGTTCGTGTGGAAGTTATCTAAGGTAGTGTGTAAGGATAAAACCTTACATGTTGGATATTTATTTATAAATATATATTTTGATAAAATGAATCATGTCTTTACAATAGAAATGGCCAAGTATAAATATGGCATATTTGTAGTGATATGTATCAATATACATGTTGCTTAATAATTAGTAATTAATTAACTAACTAATGAAAGCATTACAAATATCACTTGCAATAACCAATTAGGTTTATTACAATTCATCTGGCCTTGAAAACATTCGACCACAAATATTATAAAGAGTGCTCAACTTGAACTTCTTAGATGCTTGATTAGTCGTAACTTCAATAGAGGTTTTGTTCTTGACGAAATTTTCCTTAAGAAGGGCGTAGGTGTGGTTGATGTTGAACTCTTGCCATGAATAATGGTACCACGGTTTAATCATTCTTGAAATAGTTGGTCACATTTCCATTCAAATTTCTTCATGCATATAATTATGTAGATAAAACCATAATGACCATGGGAAGTAATCTTCTAAGTTTTCTTATTCTACATTGTGATGATTAGGATCGTCTTTAGTGCTTCTATTTTCATCGTTGTATCCTTCTACAACTTCATTTTTTTCATAATTGTCATCAACACTAATCTCATCTTCATCAATATTTGGCATTTCATTGTTGCGATTTATGATATCACCATCTTATTTAGAATTGGCATTAGGATTGTCATCATATGCATCTGTCTTTTTGTCATTCTTATTCTCAAGTAATTTTTCTTCAGGTTCATTTCGATATTCTATACTATGGGTTTTCTCATTGTCCTCTACATCTTTTGCTTCATCGTCTGTGTTATTGTATTTATTATCATGTCATTGGATTTGGTTTAGGTTATGATCCAAGCTTAAAGCCCAATTTTTTTTTGGAGCTTCACGATGTCACACCTAGGTTTTTACCCCAAGGGGGAGGGGAATGTGTGTCCTGGTTTTGAACCCATGGTATTGAAATTGTACATGATGTATATATTGTGATGAATCACGGCAAGGAGCTCAAGGCCAAGGCCCTACCATTGATTGATGTTTTGTGTATAGCTGATCAAGGCTGATACCTATGGTTATGGTACTAAGTAAGGCACAATACATTTTGATATATCATGTAAATATATAATTAACAAAATACCACAACTAGCTATGGGACTGCAACGTGAAAGATATGGGGGCATGATTTCACAAGAAATAGGGTGGGGAGTTAGTCAAACCCCCTGAGCCAATGGGGTGAGACCAGATGTCAATGGGAAAACCCATGAGCCGTCAACTACCTTTTGTCCTCTGTCCTCAATCATTCATTTCCTCCAGAAGTTGGTTGAGGTAGTTAATGCCTTGGGCCGAGCAAGGCATGGCAGTCTGATTTTTTGACTGAGCAAGCCTGCAAGTCTGCAATCTAGGGAGATGCGTTCTTTCTTCTGAAGCAAGTAAACCTTGGAATGCATACCCAGTCTATCATTTTTTATGGGTATCGTTGAATTTTTTGGTTAATCTTCCATCCTATGGGAATTTTGTGGATTCACGCATGGTTGTTGTGAAAGTACGTTCATTTCTGATCATACACTCTCACTCATTTTCACGCGTTGTTCATTCCCGAGCCTGTAGTCACGATTGTTCACTGTGGTGCACCGTGATCCTATGTTTGTTCACTTCTTGGAGTGGCGGAACTGGTTGTTCTACAATGTTTCTCCTAAACTATAGTGTGGTATGAAAACCTGTTTATCTATGTGTTGCAGAGTGAAGCTTGTGTTGTTGTGTTTACTTGTGGATTGTTGTGATGTGCATCCCTGTTTTTATATGAAAAGCTTAAGAGTGGAACAAACCCCTCCTTTCTCAGGTTTGTAAAACCTTTTTTTGGGAACGAACCCCTCCTTTCTCAGGTTCGTAAAAAATATGAGTTTGGACTTGTCCAAAGGATGAGCTACTATGAGTGTTTTTTACCCTCTTTGAACTCATAAAAACGAAAAGAGGCACTCATCAATCATGATGGGGAAATTAAGGGAAAGGGAAAACATTTTTGCAATAATGGCAGTTGTTAGTCACCTTTGAACATGGCACTTGTCTGCATTTCATTCAGTTAATTGGGTATTCATTTTATTTTTGAGTCGATCCACTTTCATGAGTTATGCCACTCCTTTGAGTCTCTCAAAGATTGCATTGTTCATTGTCGCATTGTGTTCCACCTCATCAATTCAGCGGCTGCCAAGTCTTCGGCCGTGCCGCCTTATGTTCAAAAGGAAAATTGTCTTGAGAGACTACACCTGCAGTGAAAACAACTTTTTTGAGTGATTTACTTTTGAGTTAGTCCTATGGTTACATCATACTCAAAATTCCAGAACTTTGTTCCAATTTTCGTGTCGTCGATGTGGGATTCATCATGGCCCTCCTTCGATGAGACTATTCCTGTTGACATCAACTCATCATCCAAGAATTAGTCGTAGAAACAAAATTTAGTACCTTGAGATCTGTATGCCTTAATGTCAGATTCTCTCGCTCTCGACATAGGTTCACATCATTGACCTTTGCTCAAGATATTCAACTAAGTGTTCAACATCAAAACATTTATTCACACTTAGTAGATTGTACTAGAGTACCTTGGGAATCATTGACATTAATGGTGATCTCCCTCGCACTTGTTAATGATTCACATCATTGACCGGTAATCAAGTGGTTTCTACCATGTTCGACTTCAGAACATTGTAATCACATGGTTAGAATCGTACTTTGTGGAAGATGAGACGAAGACCCTGGGTATTTGTTAAGTGCTCATTGCTTTCCCTAGGTTGCGATGGAGTATTTGTATGAGTCCTAGTATGGATCCACATTTGTAAGTTCGTGGTTGTGCTCATATTTGTGTCTGTATGACATAGATCTACATTGTATGTCTGGTAGCTATGTCCAAATTTGAGTCTTATTTGCATGGATCTACGCTGTATTTTAGTAGCCATGACTTTTTTGTATCTCACATGGATCTGCGTTGTATTGGTCGGAAGCCATGTTGTGAGTCATTTGGGACATGTATCAAAATGTGCTGCAAAAAATTGGTGATGTTTGATAAGTTTCGACCTTTGGACCTTTTCCTCGACACTATACCTTGTTCTTTCAAAGTATTATGCCTATCATTTCCCTTTAGCCATCATACTTTGGGGTACATCTCTGTTACACCAAAATCTCGTCACTCTCATGTTTTGAGATAGGTATCCCCTTGTTTGCTCCAAACCCTCAAAGTTTTCCCTAGAGAAATGAAGGAATAAATTAACCCCTTGAAATTTTCCCTCTTTTGAGCTAGTAACACTCCTTCCCCATTGATAAAAATCATTACCCAAGAAGCAAAGAGCCAGCACCGCTTCTGGTACATGAGCAAAGAGAGGTTCCACCGCTCCTTCCCTCACTGCGAGAAGCGATGCCCCCTTATCACCACCTATTTTCTTCATTGGAGGAGTGGTGCTTGAGTTTTGAAGGAAAAAAGGAGAAGATTCGAGAGGATTCTCGAAGCTGGCCTCTGTGGAGCCTCATCCCTATGGTTTAGGACTAGCTGGATCTCAAGATCCTCCCTTTTAGGATCTTATCTCCACCTCACCCATGAGATCATCAACCATGCCTATCCTCCCATGCCTTTAAATACTAGCTCAGCCCCATGGGAAAAAAGGAGGAAGAATTGTGTTTCATACCCAGACTCTGTCAAAATCATTCTTAAGTCTTTGGAGGCAAGGTGAAGTTAGAGGCAAGGATCCATTGGAAGGAACTCTCAACACCAAGGCATGAAGGTTGTAGTCTCTCCAATCATTGTTAATAAAGAATGTTTTTTCTTTCCCATATTTACTGTTTCATATGTATGTATTGCTTGATTCCTTCATCACAAGCATAGATCTAGTTGATTATATTGTATGCTATCATGTTTTTTTTATTGTCTTCCATCTTTTATAGGTTCTTCTGGGAGGATAGTGGGGACAAACTTTTAGAGAAGCATCATGGCATTCCATTCAAGCGATTAACTAGATCTTCAA
>LPNX010135603.1:0-76534 GCA_001517045.1 Pseudotsuga menziesii | reverse complement strand
TTAACTTATCACAATCACACTTTATTCTTAGAATGTTTATACCATGATATATTAGATTGAATCGAAATTAAATTAACTATATATTGTGTTAGTGTTTTAAATTTTTAATATTGTTCATATGATATTTATAATAATAATTTAATTTTTAAAATTTGATCTAATTAAACATTGAATGACTATAACTAAACTCTAAATTGTTGTATAGATTTTTTGTGGTATAAAAAATCATCATCAAATGTACATAGTTTTTTTTTTCCAAGAAAAAAAAGCGTAATTTCATTCATCTTTCGAGATCAAAATTACATTCTGAATATTCACTGAAGCGTGAATTGTGGACCACCAAAAATTGGTTCCATTCGAGAGACTCTAAGGTCTTCTGTTTAGTGAATCAAAAAAGAGCATACACAGATGCTGTTCCAGAAAATATATGATCAGAACAAGGCTCTGTACATATGACAACATAACAAAAAATCTGTCTATCGCTGTTCATGCTACTGCACTACCTTCTATCATTAGAGCCTATGTGCATACATAGTTGCGATCCAAGGAGACTGATCGCTCTCATAACTTATAACATTTACTGTTCAAGCTAAAAACGCTGCTATCTTTGAAAACATCAGTAAATACAAAAATAATATCCAGCAAGACTATGATCGGAGCCGAAACTCCTTACCACTGTAAAAGGTATTGTTTACAATTCTTTTAACATAAATTAAAAACCTGCATACTGCCATAATATAGACAGAAGATAGCCTATCGAGAATCAAAAGAGTTCCATATACGACCTGTGATAATAAGCCTGCTGTCTGCCATCGTGAATTTCTTTCACTGTCCAATAACCTTCTTCCAACCTGAGCCCATCCTTAGAAGCTTTGTCCGCTTCCGTGTTATTTTCCCTGTACACATGCCTGCAAGTAAAAGAGTCAAGACGCAGAAGAAGCTGCCGGATGGAGTAAATAATATGAGAGAGTCTTAGATGCCTGCATTCTTGAGTCTGATTTATCTAGTTTATAACATTCAAAGCGTCTCCCATAAAATTTAATTCAGTGCATCTTTTTTCTAATGCAAACATCAGAAGAAATTTGAGGCTCATTAACTCTACATAATTATTTGTTCCTCCCCCAAGTCCCATAGACAAAACGAAGACATGTGACTCAGCAAGGTAAAGAACTTCTCCTCCTCCACACAGGTTGTTTTGTGCTGCCCCATCGAAAAAATCCCATGGCTTGGTTCGGCCTAAAGCCACTTCTAATTGCCTTCGTTCACGTGCAGCCCTTAAGTGGACAGGAAGAGATTTGTAGAAACCCACAGCCAAAGACCCTACGATAGCCGGTAAGCTTGGAATATCTTTGAAAATTGCCTTATTACAAGCAAGCCATATCCCCCAGATGACCAGCAAAGGTAATGATTTAAGGTGTTTTTGAGGTGTCCTCCTCCACCAGGATTCCCAAGCTGCCCCAATAGAGTCCCCTTCCCAAAGACAATTGAATCCAACCAAAATGGAAACTTCCCTCCAGACCGCAGAAGAGAAACTGCAAGTATAGAACAGATAATGTGTGGTTTCCAACTCCCGTTTACACATCACACACCAGCCCGGCCCTTGAAATGTTCGCTTCTGAAGCACATCCCAGGTAGGTACCTTATTATTTAAAACACACCACATGAACAGCTTTGTTTTAGCTGGGCACTTAAGCTTCCACAATGGCCTCCACCACCAGACTTCTTCCCTTACATCCACCCCTGCACTTAAGAATAAGTATCCTGCCTTAGGAGTATAAGCACCTCTCGGATCAGCATCCCACACCAATGAATCCTCATGATCTGACAGAATAGTATGAGCCCTCTCCAGTTCACTGATGTAATTCTCCACAAATCCAGTTTCCCGCTCCCCCAACCCTAAGGAGTTAGCCCTTCTCCAAAACTGAAGCCATGGTTCATCTGGCCGTGGAGCAGCAAGATGATTTAAATATGTGATCCCTACCAGGCCGAGAGCCTCAATAAAATCAGGTGGAAGAAGATGTTGCTGTGTGCACCCCACCCAGGGATCCCTACCAATCAAAACACTTTCCCCATTTCCAACATCCCAAGCAAGGTTGTTTTCGATCAGATTAAAAGATCTAACAATCGCTTTCCATATCACCGAACCCCCTGAATGGGTTTTCCTGGGATTTCTGATCCAATCTAGCAGCCTCTCCCTAGGGAGATATTTCTGAATAATCACCCGTGTCCACAAACTACTAGACTTCACCAGTCTCCAACCACCCTTAGCAGCCAAAGCTTTTGAGAAAAGGAATATGTCCTTTAGCCCCTAGCCTCCTAATCCTTTTGGGAGAGCAATCCTTCTCCAATTAACCCAAGGAGTAGTCTGATCTTCCTTCTTACCACTCCATAAAAACCTGAAGTAGATCTTCCTAATCCTTTCAAGAATCCCTTTCGGTATCTAAGAGAGGGCCATCCAATATACCGGGATGGCCTCCAGCACAGCTTTAACTAAAACTAACCTACCTGCCCGAGACAACCACTTGTGACTCCAGACCTTTAACCTTTTTTCAACCTTCCCAACCATCCAGATCCAGTCCTGTTTCCGATAAAGGTTTGCTTTCAGATAAAAACCAAGATATGTGAGCCCTTCATCCAATCCATCTATGGGGAAAGGAAAAATCCTCGAAAGTTCAGCCTCCTCTTCTGGTCTTAACAAGTGGGTAGTCAAAGAAGATTTCTCGTAATTTATCTCCATTCCTGTAGCCTTCGAGAAGAGTTCTAAGATCTCCTGCAAGACTCAGGTCTCTCTTTTGACGCCAGAACAAAAAACCAGCACATCATCCACAAAGAGCAGATGTGTAATATTTAAATTTGGAGCTAATTGTATCCCAGAGAAACTGCCCTCTGCTCTAGCTGCTCTGATTGCCCTGCTAAGACCTTCAGCAACAAGAAGAAAAAGAAGTGGGGACAAGGGGCACCCTTGTCTTAGCCCCCTCTCCGCATGAAAAAAAGCGAGGCCGCTCCATTAATTAGCACCGAAAAAGAGACAGTAGTTATACAAGACATAATCCAACGAATAAAAGAGATGCCAAAACCAAGGTGGGTTAGAAGCAACCTCAAATAAAGCCAACTTACTCTGTCATATGCTTTGGAGAGGTCAATTTTTAAAATAGCCCCCTTCAGCCTTCTGGTTTTTAAACTATGAAGACCTTCCTGGGCTACCCCTATTGCCTCATGGATCTGGCGCCCTTCCAAGAAACCAAACTGTTCAGCCGAGACATGTGCTGAAAGGATTGTTTTCAATCTTAGTGCAATTACTTTTGAGATAATCTTATACACACAATTACACAGGGAGATCGGCCTGAAGTCATTGAGAGAGGTTGAATTATCAGACTTTGGGATGAGAGCAATAAAAGTGGAGTTGAAGCTAGCCGGAATCCAACCAGCCAACCTTGAATCCTCTACCACCTTCAAAAGGTCCCTCCCCATAAAATCAAAGAGGCCCAGAAAAAAATCAATTGTCCACCCATCTGGCCTTGGGATTTTATCTTTCTGAAAGCTTCCCATTACTTCCTTGAGTTCCTCTTCTGTTAATTCCTTCACAAGAACCCTATTTTCCTCCTCATCCACAAAACGGGGGAACATTTGAGATAATATAATAACCTCTTCGATTGAAGCCTGTAGAGGTGCTTTGAATAACTTCTGAAAATGGTTGACCCCGCACCTGGCCTTAGCTTCGAAATCTACATGAGTACCCTCCTCGTCCTATAAACTCCAAATAGTATTTGCCGCCTTCCTGCCTCAGACATAGGCATGAAATTTTTTTGTGTTATCATCCCCGCATTCCAGCCAGATAGCCCTGCTTTTGAGTCTCCAAGCTTCCTCCTTTTCTAACAACAGGGTAGTACGTCTGCCCTCCAGCCTTGTCAAAGCCTCCTTGGAATCTAAAGTGGAGAACCCACCTCCTTCTCCTTCGTATATCAGCAACAGTTCTGCTTCTAATGACTTCAACTCGGCATCATCTCTGTTCCTCTTTGCGATTGATCACTCTTTGATATGCACTTTAAGTCTTTCGATATTGTCTGCAAACTGGATTGCAGCCGATCTATCATTTGCCCTTTCAAAAGGAATCCAGTGAGCAAGGAAAAGGGTTTTGAAGGACTCATCCTATAGCCAGGACTTATTGAATTTTAAGGGGCTCGGAGGATTGATAGGCCCCTTCTTGATTTCAAAGAAAATTGGAAAATGGTCTGATGAGCCCCCGCTGCCCACCCATTGTCTAACCATGAAGAATCTATCCACTAGCTGCTCAACTGCCAAAAAACAATCAATTCGTTTAGCCACCCTCACATCCCCACATCGGTTGTTCCTCTAGGTCGGTTTTAATTTGATAGGCTCAATGTCCAACAAGCCCTTCTCCATCAGTTTCTGAACAAAATAACCCGCCAGAGAGTCCACCTGGGCATGAGGCCCCCAAACCTCACTGTGCCCCAACGAGAAGTTTAAGTCTCCACCCAGGACAAGTCTGTCTCCACTCACCAAAGGGTTTTGTAGGAGGGAGTCCCAAAAGGGAACTCTATTAAGGTAAGGCCCATAAACATTTACCACATTGAGAGAAATCCCCAAATCTGCTGCAAACACCTCAATACCCAGCACAGCCTCTGAACCCCAGGCATTAATCAGCTGAACACTACTTATTTTCCAACCCATCGCCAACCCACCAGAATGCCCTCTAGCATCCAAAGTAAAAAAGGACCAACCTGGAATCCAACTTTCCAAACGATCCCGTATCACCTCTCCTACTCCTAAAGTCTCTTGTAGCATGATCACATCCGGGCGTTCAAGAGTAAGCACCCTGATGAAGGATGATTTCTTGCCAGGCCCAGCCAGCCCCCGACAGTTAAAAGACAAAATCTTCATTTGCGACCTTTCTTCTTGGCCACCTCCGCTCTAAGGGCCTTTTCAATCGAAATTTGTTTTCCTCCCAAAAGATCTTCCCTTGCTTTGGACTGAGCCTTGAAGAGATTTGTTTTTCTGCCCCAGCCTCGTCTCACCGGCGACGGGTTTTTTCCCATCCTAGCCGAAGGCTTTTGACAAGATCTTAAAAAATATCCCGAATCCGAAGAGTCTGGTGGAGAGGGATAGGAATCTTCAGGAAGAGAGACAGGGTCTGGTTCCAAAACAACAGAGGAGGGTTCGTCCAAAGCAGACAAAATGACTGGCTCAGCAGCAACAGAAGCAATAGAAGGTTGTGAGGCCATCCCCGGGAAGGTATCAGCAAAGACATGATGTGCAGGCAAAGACAAAGGGGTTCCAGAATGACCCGAAAGGGAGAGCTTTCTCAAGCCTTCTATCCAGTCGAAACCGAGGAAAGAAACATTATTCAAAAACAAGTTAACATTTGACAAAATGGGAAAAGAGGGAGTACCAGGACCTGAGGGTTCCCTAGGAGCCAGCCCTGAAACCGGAAGTGAATCCTGTACCATCACATCTTTAACCCCATCGTCCAACAATTCTTCAGGGAAATGTAGCTCTTCTGAAGATGGATCACTGCCCAAATCATTCGCAGAAGTCTGGGCTGAACCAGAGGAACCATCGACCTTCTCCCCGGGTCCCTTTCGCGCAACCACGGGATCTTTCCACCTTCTACCGTTCAACGACCGCCCCGTCATAGGGCAATCCGAAACCGGATGCCCATAGACATGGCATCTTCTACATCGGAAGGGAACATTCTCATAATCTAGTAACTGAGGTATGATCTCCGGACCCCATTCCAAATTAATCGACTCGGCCAGACCCTCCCGGAGGTTTATGTTTACCAAGATCCTCGCGACCTTCTTCTCCTTAGTTTCGCGGAAAGAGAGATCCACCTCCAGAAAAGACCCAATAATATCACCTATCCTTTTGAAGTGGTACAAGTCCCAGAAATGTAATGGGAGAGCAGGCAATCTCACCCAGATAGGTAAGACATCCACCGTTTCTTTGCTGGCATCAAACATGGGACTCCAGGGTTTCAGAAGAACAGGTGAATGGTCAATATGCCAACTCTTATTCTGAATCCACCTTAAATCCTCCTCCTTCTCCAAAGAGACCGCGAACCATCCTCTAGTTAACAGCTCTACCTCCGGGACGTAGCCACACTGTGCTCCCCAGGATGTCGCAGCCCAATCAAGAATGGTTTTCTTCGCGAAATTCCTTCCCAAAACCCTCCCCACTAAAGTACACTTTGCCATCCGCAGAACGCTGTCCCAGGCTATATCCTCACCAACGGCGTAGTTCCGAAGCTGCTTCTTTTTTATCCAGTTCTTTCTTCTCTTCTTCGGTGCTCCATTGCCCACAGCTTGCTTCCCATTTAAAACACCTGAAACCCCCGAACCTCTTCGCGGGGACCCAAAACCTCTCAGTTCAGCTACATCCAAAGGCAACCTCCACTCATCATCCGATGTCTCTCTGCTAGAGACCTTTCCCTGCAGGACCTGACCAACCTCCCCTTCATCAATCCCCGATGCACAACCCTTCACAGTTCCAAAACCTTCTAGAGAAGCTGCTGCCTGAAATTCTGGAATCCGTGAAGAGAAAAATCCCGTTTCCTTCCAGTTCGATGACCCCAACCTAACTTTCGACCGCTGCAAAAGAGTCTCCTCCTGGGTTACAGCCGTTAAGAGATCCAGCGATAAAACAAGGAAGTCAGACGGTGAAGAAATGGTTTCCAACCCGACTGTCACCATACTTGCCGAGCCCACCACGTCCTGGCCTAGTCTTGGGATATCCACCAGCTGCTCCATCATCCCTCCACCTGGCATCGCCCAAATGTCAGAACTCTCCAACCTATCACTAGAGTAGTCTATCTCCTCCAAATCCTCCATTAATGCCAAGAATGAAACCGTTTGCAGTCAATGAAACCCTCAAAGACCTAACAAACCCCAATACCCAACCACCGTCATGGACTAATTTCATCCAAATCCAGCTAAATCAACGAGAGCACACAGCACAAAACCTAGGGCACCCTGAGTCTTAAAAGAAAAGGAAGGAAACGTGAAGGCATGGCAGACCTCTAGCCAGAGCTAGAGGCCATCGGCGACCGTGCCCCCTACCTGCCAACCACTGCCATCGCCATCAAACGCTGCCATCGCCATCGAACGCTCCGAATGTTATTATTCCTTCCCCACCTTCCAACTAGATACCATAATCTCTCGGCATACCCATTAGTTAAATGGTCATCAAATGTACATAGTTATAAAAAAAACATATTAATTAACAAAAAAAATATTAACATTGAATTATTCTCATAATATATTTAATTCTAGTACAATATAGATTAGTGGAGCAAAATATGTGCATGCCCTTGAAGTGAGTAAAAGCATATAAAAAAAGATGTCACTTGGCTTATTGAATTTATATTATTGTTCACTTAGACTTTAGGAAGTTCCTCTTAATGAGGAGATGTGGGAGGTGTTTCCACAAGACCATGTTGTTAACCACTTGGTATTGTTGGGTGTTTCACATGAAAATCCCAAAGCACCAATAGAGTAAAAAGTGGCGTTGTTGAGTTAGCATGGCGGGCTCATTCTTCTCTATAACATTTAAGAATGAACATAACCCATTGTCAAAACCCCAAATTTTCACAAAAATTTAAAATTTTGAGATAACATAAAATGTTTATAGATGCAGTTAAATAATTGCTAGCAGCTAATAGAAGAAATGAAATAGATAATAAAAGTAACCATTAACTTTAACATATTGATTAATGTTGTTTTAACTTTGATATGTGATGTGAGTAATCTGCATTCAAATACTTAGCTGTACTAATGGTTTGACTGTCAAGTAGGTGAGGAGTTACTTTCTAGCTGGGGCTTGCTTAGCGATTGCTAATGTATCTAGATTTTTGGATCTTTACAGGCTTGACAGGTAAATTTTTGAACCAGTAAAAGTTTATTAAGGCGTTAAACTAGATATACTTCTTTTAACATAAAAGTACTGCTAGAGTAAAAGTTTGCTTAGAAGACTCAAGGTCCTACAAGGTAAAGTAATGTTTCTTTTACTTGATTTACAAATATGATATTACTTAATCTTTGAGTCGTAAGGGTTATTAACGTCGCCCTAATGTTTGTCTTTTAACAGATAGATCGCTAAGATAGATAAAAACCTCCTTCTAACTTTACTCTAAGCTATTTCCAGTTCTTATTAGAGCTCATGATTTTGTATCATAACTCTTTCTCTGACATAAGAGTCTATTGCTATTATTATTTTAGCAATTAAAATGCTGCTTATCATTATAGAAATAGACCTAAGTATTTTACAACATAAGCCTACTATGTACTTTTCAACTCTATTTTAATTAGGCTTCAATATAGTAAATTTATCATCTTAACATCGCTTGTAATTTATAAGGTATCCTTTGCATAAAATTGTCAAGTTGTGACTTGAATTCCCATTTTCTTCGTGACCAACATAATGCGACAAGTTCACATTACCCTACTATTTAATTATATGTAAAGGTTGTGCAATACAATACTAGACAATTTACTATCCTAAACTCTCGATTTTAACCTATCCTTGGTTCGAGTCATCTTAGAGCTTGGTAAATTATGGAGACCAAGGGTCATGTATTTAAAAGATATATATATCCTACATCCAGTACTGTAGGTCCCTTTTAAAGAGTAGGAGCTATTCTTGTGTATAAAAGTTATTATATCAATATAAACCTTATTGATTTAAATCTGGCTCTGATAGCTTTTACATTCATAGATCATGATTATCTAAAATGTCAATAAAGGCATTAACATTCCTGTTCAAAGCTTTTATTATCCTCTCAATCTTTTTCTTACAAGTATGATTAAGAAAGGTTATAAAATCTTTGAGAAACAAGTGCATCGAATCCATATGCAAATTGGTTCTTTACCAAAGCTATAGACAAGGTTTAAACATATGTTAAACTATAGTATACTCCTCGTTCATTCTCAAGGTTTGACTTCGTTGGAACAATACGATATTGACTTTATAAATATATTACATTATCATGATGGGCATAATGTAAATGATTCATAATTATTTGAATCGATTGCTACAGTAGAGACTATACAAATGAACCCACCGTGAAGTGGATAAATTTGTGGGCACGTGGAACTCTCCTCACCATGCATTACATGACATATAAGCATATATCGCAACCCTACTTCTCATTGTTCAATGAGGGTTTTGATCTCTACATTGTTGGGTTCACTGCGGCCATGAGGGCTCGCAGGTGCTTTCCTTCAGCTCCATTGTCTATGCATTTTGGAGTGATGTCACTTAGGGTGAGAGTTGTGAAGTTCACAGCTCGTGCTTGAGTTGATTTCTGCAACCAAATCTTGCTGTGCATGAGGGTAGTATTACACAGCTGGTAGTTTCAGTATTTAAGTCATGGTTTGGCCACTGCCATTGCTTGCTCGTGCTCCAGTTGTCAATGTAGTTAATACCTCGAACTCAGATGTCTCCTTCTCAGGTGAATATGAGGGTTGCTCTGCTCGTGGTGTCATTCTGCCTTCCTCATGGCCTCGGTTTTCAATATTACAGGAAATGAATTATTTTTACAAATTTTGCAATCTAAAAGATTTACAGTTACCATTATAAAATCAGGTTTTTAAATTATGATTTGGTTTACAAATGTAGGTGATGGTTCGCCTTATCGTTGGAAGGAACCACTTCACATTTGGACTAGAATTCAGTCTGCGGGTAAGCCTCAGTTACAAAATGGCTCTCCCTGCTTGTACAGACTTAGGGGAATATGTTTGCAGTTAAAAGGAGTTACGGCCTTAGTTTTTCCCAACCTTGGGTTGTTAGTCTTCAGTTTAAGTTTTTGTTTTGTTTTAAAACCCTCGCTTATAGCAGGGTGGCTCCAGCTCAATGCCGTGACTTGTAAATGTTCTTTTCTTTACTTAAAAATATTTCACAGTCGTGTAGGGTTTAGTAAAAAAAATGATAGTTTTTGGATTATTAAAACCCATGCCACGATATGGGTACACCTGCTCAGAGCTGGTTTTTGTACATTGATTAAGTTGGTAGCCTTTCGGCCTGTCAAGCAATACACTGGGTTTTTAAAAGAAAAATAGGTTTCTTTCGAGCTCAGACTCTGTTTTCATTAATGCTATTTTTGTAACTCTGTGTACTTAGGGGTTTTTTTACCCTATTCAACTATGTATAAGAATTTACTGTTTATTACATATTTTATAATATATTTTTGTTATTGTTAAGAGACTGTCACTCAGTGATAACGCAATTTAGTTTATTTGTTGCTAAGGAAATATGAGCTAGGGTTTCCCTGAATAAACCCTTGTTTAAATAAATCTTTCAATTTGTCTATTATTTAATAGGTACTGTTAATTGTTAAGCTTGTTTTAATTAATGTTACATGTGTGTTGTGAAAACTTTAAGTGATATTTAAATATTTGTTATTTTATCTGTCCTTAAGGACTGTAAACAGTCTCTCGTAATTTAATTGTTTATTTATAAAATAATCCAAATAATTGGATTATAGCTTATATATTTTCATTTATAATAATGATTTCTATTTTAGAGTTTCAACCCTGTAGAATACATTTACAAGTGTAATTTACTTAATAATTATAAACAGTTCTGTAATTAGATAAATATTTATTTATATATTAATTATTATCATATTTTTATTGTTTTATTTACTTAAGCTGACAGGTTGAATTTACTCAGTGCTCTTTGAAAAGTAAAAACATAAATTCTGTAACTTCGTTTAGTTTGTTCTTTGTATTTTAAATACTTAAATCACACACTACTTGCTTTATAGTACGAGTTAGATTTTAGATTAGTTAATATTATTAGTAATTAAAACTAAGTACTTGTATTTTATTTTTTTATTGCACTGAATGTAACAAAGTAACTTGATTGTGATATTTCTACTGCATAGCAACTAGATACTAAGTTAACAGAGAGAAATATAACCTACCATAACACAATTTATCTTTCATAGCATATGATCATAAATAAAAGATTAAGTTACTGTCTGTAAGCACAACCTCTTATCTGCTAAGATCTTTTCTTATTATCTTAATCCTTCTACCTGTACTATTTACTGCTATTTCTTTTCCAATATATAATGAAATAAATAGACTTGTTTAACAATAACTTAAATAAACATATCATTATTCTTTCTTTAACTAATATCTACATACTAAAACAAATTACTCAGCTAACTAAGAACTGCAGAGTCATATCTACTCTATTTAGTCTCTTGAAATTTATTTTCATCTACTGTGAATACTCTATATGTGCTGGAGTACGGCCTGGTCCTTCCAGGTGTAGAAAAACACAGACTAGAATTATTTTCCATTCTAATAATTTACAAACTGAACATTTACCATTCATTTAACTGACAGATTCAAATTTATCTATTTAACATAGTAAAAACAAAAAATGCAGAACCTGATTAGGATAGACAACAACAGCGTTAGGAGGCCGTTCCTCCCTACCAAACTCTTGGAGAGCACTCAAACAACACTTCCTTAGGACCCCCGAGCCTGTTCCTGGTCTTCTTTGCTGAGAACTGGTGGAGCATGCAAACAACAGACTAGTCCAATGACTCAGTAAAATACTCTGCACTCAGCAGTAAAATCCCTCAGTTGAAAAGTTGCACTAGATCACTTAGCAGTTATCCCCTCAAACTCTTTCCACAATTCCCTTCCATTGAATTTCTCTGAAGTACATTCACCTGAATGATCACCTCTCTACAATGAGCAGCCCCATCTCTCTTCAATGGGTATTTTTATAAATATTGCCTAGGTCTTTTGGTTCAGTTATCATTAATTGAGCCACCTGCTCTGATACCACTTTCTTAGGAGATCATGACCCGAAATGTAGGGAGGTTTCCACCTGCAACAGTTGGAAGTGGTTTGAGGATGCTGCCACATGTTTGTTTGCTCTCCACCCAGTCTCCTCCACCAATTGACCAGTAAACACTCTTTTAACAGCTCTCCTAAGCTGTTGTCTCCAGCTTTATTTATTTATAACTAAAATATTCAGAATTACATTAAATATCCTTGACTCTGCTGAGTCATCAATTACAACTTAGCATAAAATTTAACATATTGTCCTTGAATAAAATCAAATAAGATAATATTGTTTTTTGCAAAATTGGGGCATGTGACATACACACCCCCTTGAAACATAACATCGTCCTTGATGTTATTTATTCTTCATCCTCAGAATTCTCCTGGAACAGAATTGGATATGCATCTCGCATATTACTTTCCAATTCCCAGGTGGCTTCCTCTGGACTAAGGTGCTTCCATTGCACCTTCACCTGGCCAATGGTGCAGTTTCGAAGTGTGATATCCCTCCGCCCGAGGATACAGTCCGGTTCCGTCAGAAAATATCCTTCTAGTTCCACCTGCACATCATTCCAGTTAACAACATGAGTAGCATCATGAACATATTTCTATAATACAGAAATGTGAAAAACATTATGTACTCTTAAATTGGGTGGCAATGCTAATTGATAAGCTACTTGTCAATCTTGGATAGAATTTCAAATGGACCACAATAACGAGGTGCTAGTTTTGCACAACTCCCCAATCTCAGAGAGCTCTTTTTGGGCCTAACCTTGATGAACACATGTTCACCTACCTGAAACTCTTTTGGAGTTCTTTTAAGGTCCGCTTGAATTTTTTTTCGATCCCGTGCCACTTTCAAATTACCTTGTACATGCTTTACAATTTCTTCCATTTCCTTTAACAGTTCAAGACCTAACACTAATCTATCCACCAGATTACTCCAAGAGATAGGAGTATTGCATTTCCTTCCATACAAAATTTCGAAAGGACTAAATCTGGTTGATGCTTGATAATTATTATTATAAGCAAATTCTACCAGATGCAAATAATCCTCCCATTTACCTAGATGGTCTTTCACATACATTCTTAATAAATCTTCCTGTACTTGGTTTACTCTTTTAGTTTGTCTATCTGTTTGAGGATGGAACGAAGTACTAAAATTTAATGTAGTGTTTAATCCTTTAAACAGAGACTTCCAAAAGTTACCTGTAAATTTAGGATCTCTATTTGAGATTATGACTTTTGGTATTCCATGCAATCGAAAAATCTGTTTTAGAAAGATATCAGCTATGTTTGCAGCTTTAAATGTAGTTTTAACAGGTGTAAAGTGAGCTTCTTTACTTAACTTATTGACTACTACCATGATAGAATCATTTAAATTCTGATTTCTAGGCAGTCCAGTAACAAAATCGAGACTAACTATCTCCCATTTCCAGCTAGGAATGGGTAATGGCTGAAGTAATCCTGCTAGGTGTTGATGTTCAGTTTTCACCTACTGACATTCAAAACACCTAGTGATATACTTTGCTAATTCAGTCTTCATATTTGGCCAAAAATATTATTTTCTTAACATATTTATAGTCTTTTGATAGCCTGGATGACCTGAGTATGGATTTTTGTGAATTTCATCCAAAATTAACAATTTAACTTTAGGTACGTTAGGTACATACATTCTATCTTTATACAGTAAAAATTCTTTTGCATTCAAACTGTACCCTTTACTCAAGCTTTATGTTGGATTTTCTTTAGTTTTAGCTTGTAAATTTTGGTAAATTTCATCTTGATCTATTCCTGCTTTAAGCTGTTCATCCAAATCTGTAGTATAAGTGTTGATAACTGCTGCAAAATTCAGCCTTGCATTCCTACTTAATGCATAAGCAACTTTATTTTCTTTACCTTTAATGTGTTGAATTTCGAAATCATACTCACTTAGAAAAGCTAGCCACCTAGCTTGTCTGGCATTTAGATTAGGTTGATCTAACATATACTTTAATCCTTTATTATCAGTCGTTAAAATAAAAAAATTTCCAATTAGGTGATGTCGCCACATCTTTAGAGCATGTATAACAACTACTAATTCCAGATCATAAGTTGCCTAATTCTTTTCATGAATTTTTAATTTTCTAGACTCATAGAAAATAACATGCCCCTCTTGAGTAAGAACACTGCCTAAACCATCATTACAGGCGTCAGTGCACAGTACAAATTCTTTATTTGGATCAGTTATTCTTAAAATAGGTGCATTGGTTAATAAAGTTTTTAACTTTTTAAATATTTCCTCACATTTTTTGTTCCAATCAAACTTCTTTCCTTTCTTCTGCAAAAAAATTATCGGATTTGAGATCCTCAAAAAAACTTCAATGAACCTTCGGTAGTAACCGGTAATTCCCATGAAAGATCGAACATCAGTTACATCCTTAGGAACCAGCTAATCTTCGATCGTCTTTATCTTTTCAGGATTTACTGAAATCCCTTCCTTGGTCACCACATGACCTAAATACTGAATCTTATCCTTGAAGAAATCACAGTTACAAAACTTTGCAAAGAGTTGATGATCTCGTAACTCTTGCAATACAATTTTTAAATGTTCTTTATGTTCTTCTTCAGTTTTTTAATAGATTAATATATCGTCGATGAACACGACTACAAACTTATCTAGATACTTATGCATAACATTGTTCATTAAACACATAAAAACAACTGGGGCATTAGTAAGCCCGAATGGCATGATGACAAACTCGTAATGGCCATATCGAGTTTTAAAAGTTGTTTTAAAGATGTCTTCATCTTTAATCCTAACTTGATGATATCCAGACCTTAAATCTATATTTGAAAACACTATGGATCCATGTAGTTGATCAAATAGATCATCTATGCGGGGAAACAGGTATTGAATTTTAATGGTCATCTTATTCAACTGACGGTAATCTATGCAAAGTCGCATGGTTCCGTCCTTTTTCTTAACAAAGATGACTAGTGCTCCCGAGGGAGACACACTAGGTCGAATATAATTTTTATCAATAAGTTATTTTAGTTGAGATTTTAATTCATTACGTTCAAGTATGTTCATTCGATAAGGCGCCTTTGAGGTAGGTACTGCACCAGGTACCAGCTCAATGGTGAAATCCAATTCCCTTTTCGGAGGTAGTCCCAGAATTTCTTCAGGGAATACATGAACATATTCTCTTAAGACTGGTATGTCTTCCAATTTTAACTTATTTGTCTTAATTTGACTCTCCTCATCATTTATTGTTACTGCATAAGCTTTACATCCCTTCCTAATAGCTCTCTTAAGCTGTAGAGCAGAAATCTGCCTTATGGTGGTTTTTCTAGGGATTCCTTTTACACTTACTGGTTTTCCATCATTGTTTAAACATGTAAAGGTTTTATCATAACAATTTAAAATTACCTTATGTTGTTCTAACCAATCCATACCGATCAGTAAATAATAAGAACCAAGAGGCAATACATTAAGCTTTACAATAGTTTCAAAATGATCCATAACTACTGCACATTCTTTTACAAAACAAGTTACCTTCCTTTTAGCACCAGTGGCTAACTGAACCAACCAGTAGACTCATTATCTAGATTTAGCCTGTCAGAACCCAGGAAAGAATGTGGACCATGCTCCACTCTGTTTAACATTTGTGTACGTTTAGTCTACAAAGCAACATATAGCATGCTGAACTTGATCTTTTCTACATAAAAATGACGAGAATGGAAAATCATACAGCTTTATCTAAAATGCAAGAGCGATGGCATAAAAATTAGAGGAACAAAAACATAATACATCTCAAAAGTAGACAAGGAAATAGTATGTAAACTCATATATACGGGCCATTTTATTGGAATTATATAAACCTAGTTAGTTGATGTAAACCTAGTTGAGACTCTGAAGTAAAGAACAAGCAGGCTAATCTAACATTATTCCAATATTTTGTGTGACATGGTATCTTGGTAGCAAAAGTTGGAGATGCTAGAAAATAATTCAAATCCTGGATATCTGAATTCAAAGAAGTGGGTACCTGGCCTCGAATGCTTTGAATAGTTGCAATCAGCAACTTATCTCCAAGAATCATTCTGACATTCCTTACGATGATGTCTTTGCCAATTTTTCCTACCTGACAATTACATATAGGGGCATGGATTTAACTTTCTATACATTTGATTTTGCAATATGCATCGTGTATTGTTTGATTATTACCCAAAAACCCCAAAACCCTAAAACCCTAATGACAACTACCGATTTAAACCAATCTGTATATACAAAGACATATATTTCAGGATGTGGAGAAATTGAAAAGGAAATATATGACCCTACCAGCATAGGCACAAGACCAAAACCCTAAGATTGATATTTCCTCCTCAAACGACATAAATACTCAACCTCTATACAAAACAACAAACTTGAAGGAAACTATGAATACTTACCGGCCTAAGCAGGAGGAAGGGGTTTCGTAGGCAGTTTTGTGCTCGTTGCCATTGCTGGTTGCTGCTTCTTAGCAGCCACTGACGCTGCTAGTTTGTCCTTTGAAGCAGTGAGGGAGGGCAACAACGCTGACGGGTCGCCATTGTCGTCATCATCGAGCAAGTCAAAGGGGTTATGTGTAGCCATGGCTCCTGCAAATTATCCCTTACAGGCTTGCAACCCTAATGGCAAAACCCCACTATCAACATGGCTAAAATCCATGTGTTGAAGAAGAAAAAGAGCCTCTACCTTACATTGGGGATCATTGGAGGACCGGGAACAGTGATTTTAAAAAGCACTTTTGGAAAACATGCAAAGAAGTGGAAAACACGCAAAAAGGAACACTAGAAACCAGCGGATATCTTAGCGACACAAGCAAAACCAGCGGATCACGAAGAAAACATGCAAAGAAATATGGTTTGTTGAATAGACGATGAAACGAACAATGGTTTCAAAAATAAATTTAGAGAAAAATGCCTTACGACATAAAAATATGGAGTTAATTTCAAGATTTCTAGTTGTAACACATTCCAAGATTGTTATCTATAACTACAGTCCAAATCCCTTGTGCCAAGACTGCTATCTACTAGAAGCGTTAAAACTTAATCTATTCTTGTAGTAAAATCATCGATATGGATTTCTTACATGCAACATGCAGCCTATAAGGCTATACTAATGCGATTTAATGGTCAATGACTGCCAATAACAACCATAAAGGCCAAGATATTTATTCTTTGGCTCCCACCAACTGCAATTGCAAGATACTCTAAAGACTGATTCTCTGGAGGCAACATCTATAAATGTCAAGGTGCAATACAATGAATTTGCAAGGTCTAACATCAGAATGTAGTAAAGTGCTTGTGGTGTCAGATTGGAGCAATACTCTTGGATTGAAAAAGGATGAAAATGCAACACTAATTGAGTAAAGGATGAAAATGCAAAAAGATAAAAAAAAAATTGGTAAAAATGCAACACTAAAGGGAACTGAGTACATTTAAATGAACTATAAAATATGAATATGCATAACTTGCCTATCATTGATTTTGCTCCTCCTGCGTTGTTCAGTTGTAGAATGCTTGGACCTGGAAGTGTTGGCCTTCTGATCACTGCTTCTTCCATCTGCCTTTGGCAACAAGTCACCTGAAAGGTAATATTCTAGCTTCAGATACAAAAAACTTTGTCCAATGCATCTTTCCTTCCCCAAAAAATAGAAATCCTAAGAGGTTAATATAGCATGTTAACACCTATAGTTAGTAATACCAGTTAGTTCATAATGTAATCGAATTTCAAGCACATGATCATCTATGCACAACAGAGGAGACTGAACATATTTAAAGTTCCTAGAACAGATTTACTGCCATGTCATCAGCAAATGGACATGCACGGTGCACCACAGATTAAAAAAAAATTACGGCAACGCAGCAGCAGTGAAAGACACTAACAGATCTTAATGCCATCAGCCAAGCATTATGGTAAAGAAGTTTGATTAACTAAATCTACAAAATAAGTACATTGAAAGCAGCTCTTGCCAAAGTTGTGGATTATGAAACATTATGCAAAATCACAAACAGTAGGTCATTCATACAGTCAGAGAAAATTGTCATGTTGATGCTAATGTCAGCTGCCATTGTCTAATGTTCCTCAAAATTCCCATTGATTATATGAGCTTGAAGACGCTTGAATTCCTTCCTTGGTTAAATATATCACCGAAAGGTTAGATCAGAAATATCAAGGAAAATATGGGCAAGCATCAACTTGAACCTGCAAAGCTTGGAAAAATTGGCAACTTAAAAAACTTGAAAGCACTCAAAAATATTGGGAGAAATATTTGCAATAGTTTTTAATAGATTTAAGTTCCCCTCGAAGGACTAAAGTATAAAGCATAGGATCTGCAACCATGGCAATGTCTATGCAGTCTGCAAGTCAGCCTAAAAAAGGCCTTCTCTAACATGTTTCAGAATTACACAATGCATACAGAAATCTGACCCACACGAGGTGCAATTCTCTATGCCATGGCGAATCCATCCATACCCTTTTGCATAGATTTGCATACAAATACAAACATACATTATCAGAATTGGGCATTAAATACGACTCGCAAACGACATAAACGTTGCCCTCCAACCATACCTTAATCTCTTTCTTTAATGCAGGAGAAACAACACAAGCATTCGACAATGATGACAGAAGAGAGAGCAAAGATAACATACATAAAAAATGATAGGAAATAATTAATAAGAAAGATCCAACTAAAATTAGTGTGCCAAATGAATTAGAATGGATCTTGGCAAAGGGAAAAGAATGTTGGATACAAAGATGCATGTTAACCTATGAATTAGAAAGGGTCTTGTAAAAGCAAAAAAAAGTAGGATACATAGATACATGTCTGCCTAAAAGTTCACATGAAATAGGAACGAATGTCAACTATAACTACAAGAAAAAAAGGTCCAACAATAAGAAAATCGAGACGAGTTCAGTAAAACCTAGAAAGATAAACCCCAAGAAGAAAAGTGGTAAAAAATCAAATACAACCTGCATTAGCATGTCATTAGTGGGATTACAGAGCAAATATAATTTCGATTCTTTGCATTAGTCTAAACTAGAACTATAATCTATGTTGCCAACAAAACTCGTGAGTTCTTCGCTAGTTCATAAATTTCTAACTGTAAAGTCCGAGACGCTGAGAACATAAACGTTAGTGCAAATGATCAGAAGTTATTGAAGTTAGACCAGCTCGTCATCGAGATTCGACTCTATTGGCTGACGCTAGTAGTAAAGTTGAACAGAGTGAATGGCCTCCTAGGTTACATGGCTAAGAAGTTTAAGTCACCTTGTTTAATTGATTCAATAATTAAAAATTCCCAAAAACTTAATGGCATATCGAATGAGGTGCCCAGGAAAAAACCAAGAGTATAGCAATCGTACCTTTCTGAGATGAACATTCCTTTCGGCTCTCCCGACTCTGATCCACATATTCATCCTCCTCGTCATTGTCATCTTCAGAGATGGCTTTAATAGACTTGATCATCTCAACAAGACCTTGACCTGTCTGTAGCCGTTGCCTGGAAGCAATCACATCCGGAGCTTGTTTTATGCAACTGCGGTCGAAGATGTCGGTTTGGAATACATAGTACAGTTCTTGAAGATAAGGGCGAGAAGATGAAATAACTATTGAGAGATGATAATTTGATGGCATATTGCTTACTTGTTTGAAGGAGGAAGCCATTGCTGACCGGTCTCCACCGTGCTGAGGCTGAAAGTAGTGTTTGCAGGAAAGGACAAGTCTGCCTTTGCCCTAACTGCAGACCAATACCCTGATTTCTCCAAATACTCTGCAAAGGCCCACAAATCCAAAACTTAATTTTCCAATATTAACCCCAAGCAAATGCATTCAATGATATTTATCAAAAAGAAAGACTTAAATACAGTTAGCAAAAATCCTGGTAGAACTAAAAATAAAAGATAGCCTTGCTGAAATCGGTTGTAGCCAGGCCGTCGAATGTTCGATTTCCGTCCACAACACACGAATGTGTTCTTCCCACAATGTGAATGCAACTCCTCCGTAATAATCGCTCATGGTGGTCGTGATGAATTCTAAGCTCGAGCTGACCACGGGGACTTTGTCTTTTTCATAATCTCCATATCTGGGATTATCTGTTGCCTCAATATCTCGTCCTGATTTCCATGGATGACCTTCAGGACTTAAATGACAGTGAACGTCCTGAACACTCTAACCTCCTGAACACACAACCCCAGCAATAAAAAATGTGTGGTAGACATAAATGACAGTGAACGTCTGGAACACGGTAACCTCCTTAACACAACCGCAATAATAAAAAAATGTGTGGTAGACGTTGATTGGGTTGAGAAATATTACATGTGGCAGAAAATGATTAGCCAAAGTGACGACGATGTGAATAGTGTTTTTAAAAACAACTTCAAAGAAAAACACCTAACGGCGTAAATATAGGTCTTGTGGAGATATTGGAAATAGTATATTAACAAAAAATATAGATAGAGAAGCTTTAGGTTGAATGCAATATGTTATTTTGATTAGTTATAGGTATGGCCAAAATCTCTTCAACTATGGATTCAAACCCAAGGATATCAATTGGCTTCACTCCATATTTGGAAAAATAAAAAGATATAGTCCAACAAACTCATGAGGACTTAGAAATGGAAAAGGAAGAAGAGGAGCCGAAGACAACAACATAAGATAGTGGACCCAACTTCCTTTAATTTTAGGTTTAACTATGTTTTATAAAATAATATTATTATTAGTTTAGGATATTAGGATATATACCAATAGAACAATGTGGAATAATATTATCTTAGGAAAAATAACTTAGTATTTGAAGCTTATTTTGTAAAGGTTTGTATTTTGGAAAGCCTCTCCCTATTTTTATTACTATGTTGTATGATATTCTTGGAACAACTTTGTAATACAAAGTACAAATTACCCACTTTTAAGGGGGGGCTTGAAATACTATTATTTTAATGGATAAATGTGAAGTAATGAATTATGAAAAATATTATTGGAAAATCATCTCCAAGAGACACATAAAGGGGTGATTATTTAACATTTAATAAAATAAAATCAAATAAAAACTTATGGAGAAAACAACCATGTGAGTAAATAATTGGAATATATGAAATTAGAAAAATGAGGAAATTTGCATGGGATGAGGTCTCAAACTTCACATAGCCTATAAATACATGATACCTCCATCGGTTTTCAGGGGCAACCTAGAGAGTACATATTTTTTCCAGAATAAGAGACCTCCATGGGTTTTTAGGGGTGACATAGAGAGTACAAAAAAACTGCCAAATTTATGCTAGAATAAGAATAAACTAAAATGAAGATTGGAGATTTCATCCAGTAGCTAGAAGTGATTTTTGAGATAATGTTATACTTGTATATTTGGTTATATATATATGTCATAATTGGTTTTGCATAGTTTGTTTCATAGTTTCCTTTTTCAGTAGAATGGTGCCGATGTTTAAATTGAATACACAATGTATTTATATGAGTATTCTCATAAATATTGCTTGAGATTAACTTACTATTATAAAATATAACATGTTGATTGTAGGTATATCTGTAATGTCTTTTGATGCTAGTAAAAACTTGTTGGGTAAGTTAGGCTATTAAGAAAAATAACATAATTACTAAAATTACTAAAGTGTTGGCTAAATGAGAAATGATGAACCAAAATTTGGAAATGACTGAGATATTTCTCGTGTTGGAAGCATCTTAAGGTTATTGTTGGGTTCTTGATATGTCTTTCCCTTTCTTTGGATTTTGAATTTCCTAAGTTCTTTATCTTGAGTTATGAAATTTTCTCATGCATGATGAAACTAGTTCGAAAATCCATTGATTAAAATGCCAATAGATAATTAACAAATTTAGGATGATTTTAATTAGAACCATTGGAAATTTGTTTCATCAACAAAGTAGAATGACAATGTATGTTAAGTATTTGATGAAATAATTATATGAGATAGTTAAACCTCCGTAAAGTGCAAGATTCCTTAATCACTTGTGAATGCTTTGTCCCCTAACAATCACCATCAAAGAAATCCTAGGAACAAATTTTATCTATCATTAGGTTTCCTATCGCCTATAGGATTGGAATGACTATCTCCTCTTTGAAAAAAAATATAATGACCAAATATTTGGGCCACTGTTTGAAAGGAAGGGATATGATCCATTCTTGAATATGGTTTCATTCCTAGCAAGCCGGATGCCCCATAAGGTTAGGAAAGGGACAACGTGGGGGATTTAGGTCTTGGTAGGTGAACCACTACTGTAAGTTATGAGAGATATCCTCACTACTCCAGATATTTTGAAGATGAAATCTAGCTTCCAAATATTTTCAAACTTGTTTGTTGTAAGGAAATTGAACAAATATATGATGGGTATTTTCCCTCAATATTATGCATAGACTACAATTACTTGGCCCTTGCAATTGTATTTTTTGTAGATTTTCCCAAGTCAATACCTTATTGGAGAGCACCAACCAAATGAATATCCTGCCAACATTTGAAGGGAGACCATGACTTCCAAATTTGCTCGAACCACCATTTTGTCTTCGCAAGACCAAAAAATTGAGATTCATATCCCTACTTTAATGTATAATATCCCCCATCATTGTTTCCTAACCAAACCAATTGGTCATGGTCTTCCCGAATTCGGATGTGATCGCATTGGAGGCCCTGAATAAATAAATTCCATTTAGGATGAAGGTCATTTCGGATGTCAATTGCTTGGGATTTGGACCATTCTTGCTACCATGTGGAGGTGGTGTTATCATCTTTGATTTGATATAAAAAGAAGGGATTGTTTTCCCTCGTATGTCTTAATAAATCGGGGAAGAGAAACATCTTCCTCCCGCAACCCATGATCATGTCTTCTTTGAGGCATACTTTTTTACCATTAGCCACTTTCCATGTGAGAAACATGTCAATTACCGTAAATGTTGCAATCAAGAGTTTCCAGTGTAAGGAGATCCCTTTTATGCTCTTTGGATCCCTACGAATTTAGCTCATCATATCTCCTTGGTTCCTATATTTATTATCTATTATATGTTGTTATATGCTTGCTTTGGTGATTAAATTCCACATAGATTTTGTAGTAGGTTCTTTGTTGAAGGTGAGGGTGACCTTTAATCCCAACCCTCCCTCTACCTTTGTCTTAGCGATTGATTTCAAATTGGTCAGTTGTATACCGTGAGTGCCTTTACCTCTCCATATGAATTGGTTTCACAGTCTCTGAATTTTAGAGATTACTCCTTTCAAAGTGCTAGCGAGGAATATCTAATATACATGTATAGCTTCAAGCAATTATTTTACTAGGATTAGATGACCCCCTCTAGAAATCCATCGATTGCACCAATGATAGATTTTGTTTTCAATTCTATATAATAACCAATTCTAGTCGATATTCTTGTATCCATTCATCTCGAGAGTGAAGGATAGATACTTCAAACCTAAAGAGATATCCCCCACCAAGAATTGAAAGATATTTTGTAGCATATGAGTTAATTGATCCTCGAGGTTGAGAAAGTAGAGAGCATATCTATCCTCATTGATCTTCATTCCAATGTATTTATATAAAATATGCAATGTACCTGAGATATCCCTACCTTCGTGCAGAAATCCATTAGTTTTCAAAAATATATCATCAACAAAAAAGAGGTGGGTAATATTTAAGTCCTCACCATATGAGAGGCATTGAATTCAGCATGATGCATTTGCTTCTTGAAGAACATGGTTGAGCCCCTCATCTACGAGCAGAAAAAGGTAGGGAGAGAGTAGACAACCTTGTCTTAACCCCTTAGAGGAGGAGAAGAAGGGTGACATTGAACCATTGATTAGGACTAAGTAAGATACAGAGGCGAGATAGCTCTATGGTATCCCGTTATCCAAGTCATATTATTCAAATTGAAACCTATGTGAATTAAAAGCATCCTCAAACATAACCAACTTAACATATCAAAACATTTTGAGAGGTCTAATTTTAGAACCATGTGTGTATATTTTTGGACTTTTATACTATGAAATCATTCTTGAGCTTCTTCGATAATGTCGTGGATTTTATTTCCTTTGAGAAATGAAAATTATTTTTGGCATATAAATTCAGACAAAATCGACTTGAGCCTCTCTACCAGTGTTTTGGAAATGATCTTGTAAATGGTATTGCAAGAGGGATTATGAAAATTACCTAAATCTACTACACTTATTGGTCCTATGAATACGAGCTAAGAACGTTGCGCCATTGAATGCTTGAATAATGTTGTTAGTTTGTCATACCTCCTCCACGACATGAATAATTTCCCTCCCCATCAGTTCAAAGAAACTCTAAAAGAGAGTCTATGGTCCAACCATCAGGTCCTGGTCTCTTATCTTTACTTAGCTTTCCCAATATGCTTTCCAACTCAGCCAGAGTTACATGTTCTAAGAATTTGTTATTGGCCTCTGGAAAAATCATTCTAGGAAAGATAGTGCATGTTCAAACCACCTTCTCTATGTTGGAATTGGGTGCTTCATAACAAATAATTGAGAAGTGTAGAACCCCTAATTTCTCCAGGCACGTGAAGCCCTTACGGGGGACACCATCAAGTCCCTATAGATCCATTATATTGTTGACATTATTCCCATGGTTTTCCGCCTCATGGAAATACGACATGTTATCATCTCATGTGACAACCATGTTTCCCATCTTTCCATTCTTGAGTCCAATTATATATCCCTTAACAACTTGGATTTCTGAGCTTCTGAGGTTTCAATGCATTGGAGTACCTCGCCTGAAAGAGGATCTTGCGATGGGTATTCTTGTAAACCCTATAATTCTGACTCAGAATCTATAATTCCTTTATCCATTTCCTTATGTTTGTGGCCCACCCAGTCGAGGAAAACGTTTTGAGACATTTTAATGAGTTTTCAAGCTATTGACTAGGGTTGAGTCTCAAATGGGCATAAATTATTCCACTCTATCAAGGCAAGGTTCATGAAATCCTCCTCAATGATCCATGAAGGGTTAAACTTAAAGAACATTGGACGTTTTTTCTTCATTGATTTAAGGAGTAGTATCATTGGTTGATGGTTTGACCACCCTTGTAGTAACCCATGATGTCCATATATTGGATTGATTGGAAATAACCTTTGTTATTAGGAAGAGGTCAAACTACTTGGCCAGGGTGGCACACCCATAGTGATTATTCCTCCAAGTGGAATTTAGCACCATTGGAATGATGTCTATTAGATTGTGATTTTAACGTCCGTGCCTAATGAAAAAACTAAAGGATTGGTTCTTTACGAAGGTCCTCAAAATTCATTTCTAGAAAGGGTGAAATTCATATCACCCCCAATAATCAAGTTAACTTCCTCTAATACTAGTGAGGTGAAGAAATAGATCCAAAAGTCCTATTTTTGAATATATGGTCCATATACGTTAAGAATGGAAATAATCGATATGGTCAAGGGAGAGTGTAGTTGAAGAAGGAGACTCACTTTATTAGAGTAGATATTCAACAATTGAAAATCCTAGGCCCACCATCTTATTAGCAAATCTCTAGAGAGGCATAATGGATCAACCCAAATGAACTCCCATCCTTTCAACATATTTGGATGTGACTAACAACCACCAATCCTTTGCACATTGTTTCCAGAATGATGACAACATTCATTTTTTCTTTCTCCACTAGCCGGTGGAAGGTCAAGTGTTTGGTGGGCTTGTCCAAAACCTGAATGTAATGATAAAAGATTCGTGGATAACCCCTATCCTCAATATTGTGGTCTCTAAGATCCCAATGAAGAGTAATCTTAGTAACCTTCTTGATTTCCTCAACTGATTTTAATTGCACGTGTTTGATCAGGGATTTTCTGCGTGGAACAACCTAACTTTTTTCTTGTGAGGTGTCACCCCCTGAACCTCTTGAATAACTTCCTGGATCGATGGAGCCCCCCCTCTCGATCATAAATTAAAGTGTAGGAACGGTGCTTTACCTATGTTTTTGAGTGAGATGAATGACATGTATCTTGATTGAGGAACTTTGTTGACACAGCTAGGGTCCTCCACAAAGGAGCCAAAATGTGGCTCCATAGTGTCCTGCTTGTCCTCACCTAGAGAGACCATGTCCTTGTCTGCCACCTTTTAAAAAGGGATGGAAAAGCCACTGGAAAAATAAGAGAAATAAGAGTCCTTATCTTCTTGAGAGACAAAGGTGGATTCAATGTACCACATACCATCTTGGGCCATTTTTGGATGGTTTAATTTTTTAGGGGGGGCTTCTTCCTCTTTATTGTCCATTGTTTGCTTTGGGAAGCATGGTTCCTTTGGAGGAATTCTCTTCTCGAGATCGTGTTCTACCTTGGAAGAAGTTGGAGAGGGTTGGGAGGTTGAATACTATAACCTGTCTTAATGTCGTTGGGAGTAGGGTGGAGGGGGGGATATTAGTACCTCCTTATATGTATTTATACTTCGTGGGAAACTCACTCCAGATAGCAAGGGTCTTTTGTCCATCTCTTCCTTTGGATTATTTTAGTGCCAGTGTCCCCTTCCTTCTTCTGAGGTTCATCCCTTAGACCCCTTTTGTGAGGATCATATGTCGACACACTTGGACCTCCTACCACACTGCAAAATACTAGAATAATAAGGAATTCATTGAGTTCATAGCCTCCACATGTAGCATTACATCACCTTTTTCCTCCAAATTCTCCACTGGAAAAGCTTTGTGTAGTGTTTTATTAGGTTGTGCCATTGATGACAACAAATACATAAGAACAATGCATTGTAGTAGTCTAGGGATTGAACATGTGTTGGGTATCTCGATAAAATTTCCACATTGTTGGCCAACCTGCCCACCAAATCAATTGAGATTGGGAATTTTGCTAGTGAATGATTGGAACAATATTTATGAGGGTCTATCATCAGGGTTTTTCTACTAAGGTTACCAGTTGGTGAGGATTTCATTAGTCTAAAATGCAACTGGTATTCCCAGAAACTTGACCCAAATGGAGTGGCCCTTCCAGGGTTGAAACATCGGTGCCAAAATTTTAGGGATAACCAATATGAGTTCCAAAACCACCTACCTTGTAGTATTATGACCGCGTCAACTTCAATATGGAATTTAAATCCCATCCATCCATGAGCAACGAAGAAAATCTCTAGGCTATAGTTGATATGAGGCTCTCAAAATTCCTTTATCTAGTTCTGAATAGTCATGTAAACAAATCGAAATCCATAGAACCATCGAAATAAACTCATCCTAAATAATCCATGAAATTGACCACCTTGACACCCTCACCCATCATAAAACTGGGCTTTTCCTCTTTCCTTTTTATTACCCAATGCTTCCTTCTGTTAGCATTTCCCAAGCCCTTGCTCGACACTCCCATGTAATCCTTTAGATGTCAATTATAGGGAGCCAATTCCCTTCCCAAAAGATCCAGATTGAGCATCCATCTGAAGGCCACGTGTTTCAGGGGCCGTGACTCACAATTCATGCCTAACCTCATTAGTTATGTGCTTTTGTCTTGTATGGGGGGTCTCTTCTAGTGCATAATCTCTATAGAAATTCTAATCGTGGGTAAGTTAGAGGTGGTTGGGATTGAGGGTAATATTTCATAGGTATCTGATCCTAATCCTCCAAAGACACCAAACAATCTTTGAGCTAACTGGTCTCTACCACTAATCTACAGTGATCCATGCCATAGGAATAGTTATTTGCAATGTGCCCATCCCTCTCAAATGCCAATGGTTCATCCACTGTGGGATCATAATGCTCTAGTGTTTCAGGTACTAGATGTACCACTGCTTCAATCTCCACATTGATGGATTTGTCATGGTCTAGAGTGTACACGAAATCAGCCCCCAAATGTATCGCGTCCACGCTCCTCCTGTCATTAGAGTTACACTAACACTCGATTAACTCCTAATGGGACCGGTAGATGCCATAGTGGCCACCAAGTCATCATCCCCATCAAAATCGAGAAGCTCTCTGT
Organism: Pseudotsuga menziesii; assembly: GCA_001517045.1. NCBI lineage: Eukaryota > Viridiplantae > Streptophyta > Pinopsida > Pinales > Pinaceae > Pseudotsuga > Pseudotsuga menziesii. The sequence goes on along the minus strand of LPNX010135603.1, from coordinate 48,739 downwards.
CCACCATGTAGGCCCACTCCCAATTCATTATACATAACACTTAAACCTCACTAGGGTATGCAGGCTTAACCCTGGATTTTGTAGATCTCCTATATAAATAACTTATAAAAGAGTATTTTCCTTTTTTTTTATAATTCTATATATTTTAAAATTTGTTTATTTTATTTATTTTTAAATTTCATCAATTTTCTTAAATATATTTTTAAAAACTATAATTATTATTAAAAAATTGTTTAAACAAAATCATAAATCATAAACAAATATTAACTTAAAACAAAATAATATTAAAAATAAAACATTAAAGTAAATTTCTATTTATTAGTAAAAATAAACCGACCATTCCTATATTCCATGAATTAGTAATAATCAACTTAAATAATTTAAATAATTCATTTTCACAATCATATAGGCCACTACCTCTTATCATTCCTAAATGGTTATAAAAGTATTTGGTTTATATTGATAATCACCTTTTATAAATTTAATAATTTACTTTAATAATCATGTAGGCCAGTACCTCTTATCATTCCGAAATGGTTATAAAAGTATTTGTTTTATATTGTTTAACCTTATTAATTAAGCATATCTATTCTCATATATTACCTGTTATCATTCGTAAATGGTTGTAAAGTATTTCATTTATATTTTTTTATAAGTATTAATTAACCATATCTATTATCTTATACTACCTCTCATCATTTCAAAATCGTTATAAAAGTATTTCATTTATATGGTTTATAATTATTAATTAAAAATATATATTTGTATTGATAATACAAGTTAAATTTTTAAAATAATATAATTCTAATTATAAAAAAATTATTATTTTATTGTTTTCATATTTGTTTACAAGTATATATTTTTTAGTTGTATGTGAATGATATTGTTTGTATGGAAAGGAGTCTCTCATTTTAATAAAAAAAACTAAACATTTTAAAAGATTATTGCTGTAATACAGGCATGACTATTATCATTGACAAAATTAAGGTTATGATCAATATCACTTATGTTAATTTTATGTATGACAACAACAACTTAGATGTTTGGGATCAATATTTATCACAAACTTAACTAGAACTATAACATTGAGAAAATGATTAATGGAGCGTGGAAAACTTATTATGGACTTAAAACAATTGTAAATCAACAAACCTTTAACATTGAGATAAAATGAAATTCATTAGTATCTTATATATAGATGTGAAGTTTGGGGTTGCAACATTTTTAGAGAATTGTGAAAAAAGGTAATGCAAATCCAAAAGCTCCCTATAACATATCAAAATTAAAGGTAATACACCTTATATTGTCTCATAAAAGCTAGTCTTTGTCTCATTGAAAGTATGGCTATAATTACGTAGCTAATGTATAATATGACTAGATAGCTAATGTATAAGAACAAAATAACTATACTTTAGGTTGCTTCATATTCTAGTTAAACCTAAAAACTTAAATAAAATTGAGAAAAAAATATATCTTAACTAAATAATTGAAGAAGAAAAAAAAAGCATTATACATCATAATGATAATATTAAAAATATATTATATCCAAATTTAAAAGAAGTTGTTCGCAAAATAAACACGATTGTTTACAAAGTCGAGTCAAAATTGATCATCTACGAATCCCATATCATCATTCATCGTCTATATGAATTGAGTGTGGCGATGGGGGTTGAGGGGCGGTTCTCGGCAGTGTTGTTAATGGGTTCCGTATATTAATCATGAATGAAAGGAAAGGCGAAAAATACATAGCATATAGCATGTTGCAGAGTATTAAATACTGTTGCAGCAGCTTTGTAAACCATTGGATCTTAACTCTACAGTATGAATATTTAGCTGAAAAAAAATCTCATCTGATTATTTAATATAATATATATTAAATGTATTGTTTTTAAAACATATATTTATATATATATATATACACGTTTTTCACTTTTCACTGCAATATCACGTTTCCTTCATGTACACAGTTAAGGTTTATTTTCAGTAGCTTAAAAGAGGCATTTAATATGTATTATTTTGAAGTAGTGTTTTTAATGTTGGTGTTGCGCCATAGATCTAAGCTGTTAGATCTGAATCAACAATTAATCCAACGATTGATAATCAAACTTCATTAAAACACTGTTGTGAGATGCTTATTAAACACCCAAAAATTAAAACAGTCAGAACCTCCTAATAAACCGTATTTCTATTTCTAAACGAGTAGATGGTATTTCAAAGATAATCTTAAAAGTTCGATGAGTAGATCGTACATGACTTCCACGATAGCGATCACTAATCATTCACTCCAATGCCACGTGTCTTTCATTTCTCCACTGTCACAAATTATTTTTGTGAACAATTTCCAAAGGAGTAAAATTGCATTTTCAACGTGATGGAATTGCAGGTGTAGTCAAAAGTATAGCTGCTAAAACTCACTCGTGGAATATGAAGACTAAAGCTTTTGGCCGAGTCGAACTGAACCAAGAGATCGGGACTTGTTTTGCTGGGTAGATGGAAATTCATTATCATATTTGAGTGAGTGATTGCGTGCAACGATTAAATTTGAAGTGTATGGTCATATTTCACTTTTAAGGGTATGATATATTCAATTATTTAATGATGATATGTTAAAATAAATTTTTTTTTTTTAATTTGAAAATGTAGTAATATATCAAAAATTCATCCTATATAATCAAATTCCTTAAAATAGAGACAAAATTTGTATTGTTCCACTTTATGGTTTTTAATAAGTAATATTTAACCCAAATAACCCAAAAAACCATATTATGGAGGAAACTTTAAGAAATATAAATAATATCCTGCAATATGAAGAAATCAATTGAAAACCATATCATGGAGAGACTTTAGAAACATAAATAATACCCAACAATATGAAGAAATCAATTGAAAAACATTTATAACGAATCAAGATTCACTTGGCAAGTATTAAAACTTCTAGCAGGTATAAAAAAAAAAGTTAGATGAAAATGAAATACAATCTATACAATCTCCATTGAACATAGAAATTGATAAAGACAAAGATGGAGTAAAGCTAAAAACATATTCATGAATACAAAAACTATTATCTGGAAGCACTTCAATAGCAAAATTCACTCCTTTCCAAGAAGAAGCAAATATCGATAAAGATAAAAGATGGAGTAACCCTAAAAAATATATTCATGAATACCAAAACTATTATCTTGAAGCACTTCAATAACAAAATTCTCTCCTTTCCAAGAAGAAGCAAATACATACTTATAAAATAACTCAACAGGAACAAAAGCCCCAAGGGTTAGCTCAATTGGTAAGACGTGCACACACTCTCTTGGTTCGGGGAGAGGTCACGGGTTCGAGTCTTGAGTCCTTTGGGGTTAGGCCTTCTGCGAGGATGGCCGGCGGTTTACCACCTCTACCATCCACGAATGTGGGGAAGTATTGCTGGGTTTCCCGTGCATATTTCCATATGAAAAAAAAAACTCAACAGGAACAACCCAACCAGTATTGAGATCCATTGAGGGAAGGAATCCCTTTATATATGTTGTTTTCCATTCAACTCCACAAATCAAAGGCGAGGCATACTCCCCTATAGGAAATAATCATTAGCAAAGGTATATTTTCTCTCTCTAGTGGAGATGTACACTTCTGCAGGTTGGTGGTGGACTATTGGTGCTAGGGAGGATGTGCACTTCCTTTGTTCTGGAAAAAATATTGGAGTCTAAAGAGTCATTTACCAAGTGTGAATTAATAGGGAAAGAAAGGGTGGAAGTAGCTTGAGAAAGGATCGATGGTGATGGTGGAAACAACTTGACCAAGGGTTCAACTCGCTAGTGGAATCAACTTGAGAAAGGGTGAAGCATTACTCCAACTTGAACTTTTAGGAACAGTCAAGGTACCTCTTCACCTTGAATCCTAATTCATAGGAAAAATGAAAAGCTTAGTTGATCATTATTCTTTCAAACACTGATTGTGATATCAAACTAGAATGCAATTTTTCCTCTTATGACTTTTTGGGGTCTTTTAGACTCTACATCCATCTATGTTTAAATACCAACGGAACCATTCATGATATATAAATGAACTCTTCTAATTAGGTATCCATATCTACCATTCTCAAACCCAAGGAAACTTAAGAGGAAGTGACCCACCATCTTTCTTACTAGCATACATATCTTGGATGTCTCACTTCTCAATAATGAAGTAAATATTGATCAAAAAGTGATCAAGGAACTTTCTCCAACATTAGCCTTGATAATTATGCATGTTCGCCTAACTAACCAAATAACTCTGTTGAGTCTCGACTGAAGCTCGAAGCTACATGTGCCATGGCATGAGCTCCCTCCCCCTATCTAATTAGTATAACTCTAGCATGTGTTCCAGTACACATGATATTTCCAAAAGACTGGCCACCTAGAGCAACCACACACACAAACATATCACAGATCAACACACCGTTGTTTTCACATGGTTTAAACACTTGAAAGGGAAACACTCCACAGACCCAACCAAATAGTTACTTGAGGCAGTTTATTATGCAAAAGAATGAAAGTTACAAATGAGCTTCTCATAATTGATCAACTGACCAATGACCCTCCATGCTCTTTAAATCGATATCATGGACCAATCAGGTGCTAAGCCACATATCAAAGGTAGTTATGATCTAAGAGAAGATGAACCATTGGATCACTCTATGTCTAGAACATGTTGTGACTGTTAGGTTAGATATTTACAAATGCATACTAAAGAAACACACTTTTCATAATAGATATATTATAACAAGTTGATCTTAACTAACTCCTAATTAGTGTCTAAATATCCTAACATCCCCCCTTAAGAACAACTTGGGATAGGATTGAAGAATTTACAAAAGTTACACTATTAGGAGAAGGAAGGAGGCATTAGAGCCTAACCCCCCTTAATGACAAGTTCCTGAACTCCTAACATAGATTGAAGTTTAGAAAACTTCTCTTCTGTAAGAGACTTGGTGAATATATCTGCAACTTGATCATATGTAGGGAAGAAGAGCACTTCAAGAATGCGATCATAAACAAGCTTTTTGATAAAGTGCATATGTAGTTCAACGTGTTTGTTGCGTTGATATTGAACAGGATATTTGGCGAGCTTGATGGCACTTTGATTGTCGCACCAAAATGGAGTAGGCTACTGCTACTCGAATCCAAACTATGAAAGGATTGATCAAAGCCATAAAGCTTCCTGACTAGAATTAACTGCGACACGATATTCTACTTCTGCTAAAGAAAGGAAAGAGCGTGTTGTTTCTTATAAGCCCAAGTGATAGGTCTAGAGCCCAAACTAAAAACATAACTTACAGTAGACTTCATATCATCAAGATCGTTGACCCAATCTGAATCAATGAAACCAATCAACAAAGGAGCCCCCCCTGTACTATAATGAATCCCAAACAAAATTGTACCCCGAATATATCAAAGTATTCTTTTTTTTTCTTTCCAATGACTGTCATGTGGTGTCTTGATATAACGTGCAACACGAAGAACGACAAAATAAATATCAGGTTGGGTATTAGTCATGTATAGGAGACTACCAACAAGATGACAATACAAGGTGGCATCTACTTCGGGTGAAGTGCAAGCGACATAAAGTTTGACTCCATACTAGAAGGGAGAAGGGGATGGTTTACAAACTTTCATGAGAAAGCGATGAAGAGGCCACAAGCATACTTAGACCGAGAAAAGGAAGATTCCTTCTTTGATTTGGAAGACCTGGAGACCAAGAAAATAATGCAAATGTACTAAGTCTGTAATTTCAAAATTTTGCTTAAGATTGGTTTCACAAGAGTTAAAAGCTTAGGGTCACTACCAGTAAGAATATGATCATCAACATAAAGAACAACGATAATGAGATTGTTTCCTACTTTATTGGTATAAACATTGTGGTTAGAATGGCATCTAGAAAAGCCAGTGTCAAGGAGAAAGCTATCCATTTTGGCATACCAAGCTCTAGGAGCTTGCTTAAGGCCATATAAGAAATTCTTAAGGCGGACAAGGACAGATTCATTCTGAACATATCCATGAGGTTGTTCCATGTAAATTCCCCCCTACAAATCACAATGTAATAATCTAGAATTTACATCCATTTATGTAAGGCTGCAAGAGAAAGAAAAAGGCAGATAGAGTTCATTTTTGGGACAAGAGCAAAGGTTTCATTGTAGTCACTTCCTTCAACTTGGAAAAAGCATTTGGAAACTAACCTTTCCTTAATCCTTTCAACACTTCCATCTCATGCATACCTAGTTATGTAGACACGTTTAAATCTAACAAATTTTCTTCCTTTTGGAAGAGGTACAAGATCCCAAACATCATTTGTCATTAAAGAACAATATTCTTCATCCATAGATACATTCCAATATGTATTCCCTAAAGCTTCTACGAAAGTCTATGGATCATGATTCTATGAAACTTTATCCAAAAGAAAATAGGATCGTTGGAACTAAGAACGTGTTCATCGTGGATGTCTAGGATCACTAGCCGATTTAGATGTTGAACATACCCATAGAGGAAGCAATTGTGCTGGTGCAACTGGAGGAAAATGAGCATGTAGAGGTGGATTTTCATCTTCACTGTCATCATTAGAAATTGGGGTTGGAAAGATGTCAAGGAAATTGGGAGTAGAAGAAGGCACAAGTGTTGAATTAGGCTCGTAGGACATAGATGGCACAAATTCCAAGTTAGGCTCCCAAGCCAAGAGATTTTCATCAAATTTAACATCTCTTTCAATAATTATATCATGAGAATGTGGTTGAAGAATTCTATAGCCTTTGACATGTTCAAAATATTGAACAAATATGCACTTTTCACTTTTACTCTACAATGCTTTCTGTTTTTCATCTAGAATGTGAGCCCATGCTTCACTACCAAACACACAGAGGTGACTTATATCTAGTTTAATTTTACTCCATGGTTCTTCTAGTGTGATACCTTGTAAATCTTTAGTGGGGGTATGATTAACTATGTCATTTGCACAATTTATGACTTCAGCCCAAAATTAAAGACTTAGTCTCTTAGATTGAATCATACAATTAGCCATTTATTTTAAAGCGTGATTCTTTCATTCAACTACACCATTTTGTTGTGGTGTATATGGAACAACATGTTGTTGTTGAATTCCTTGTTCTGTGCAGAAAGTAATTAACTTGTTGTTAACATATTTTCCCCCATTATCATATCTTAACTTAAGAATTTGATGACTATATTATTTTTCAACAAGGCCCTTATATGCTAAGAACAAATTGAATACTTCACTCTTAAGTTTTAGTAAATAAACCCAAGTGCTTCTGGAGCAATCATCAATGAAGGTTAAGAAATATTTGAAACCTAAGAAGGAAGCAGATGGAAGAGGACCACACAAGTGACTATCCACAAGCTCCAAAGGGGTCGAGGTGTGCTAGGAGGCGCGTTTGTCAAAACTGTCCTGATGATGTTTTCCAAGTACACAATCGGAACAAAAATCACCCCTGCAAGATACCATCAGAAGACCTATCACCATATTTTCTTTACATAGTTATTGCAATGAGCGATAATTTAAATGTCCAAATCATCCATGCCAAATTTTGCTCAAGTCATCACTATGAGCAACAAAAACTGAAGGAAAAGGTGATGACCCAAAGTTGTTAAATTTGTACAATTGGGTAATATCATTAACAATTTCGATAGCTAGGACATGTTTCGGATCTTTAAAATAATTAATTACAACTTGGTGAGGTGTGAACGTTACAATTTTACCTTCACCAAAATGAGTGATTTGATAGACTAACAACAAATTGCAGGAAATTCTTGGAACACATAGTACATCACTAAAATGACCATTATCTACTGGAACTGTTATAGGTCCTACAATACTTAGAGATCTATCATCACCAATAAATATTTGTTTGGTGTTACATTCATGCATAGTATAAAATATGGCTTGATCCTTAGCCATATGATAAGATGCTCTAGAATCAATGAGCCACTCCTTTGAAGTAGAAGAAAAAGATGCAGTATAGGAAAAACCAGAAGCACAAAGTGCATGTCCTTGAGATGTAGATTCTGAAGAGAAATCAAGGATGATGTGGTGCTTCTTCAGTGTTGCTTCCAAGGATGCCATCTTCTTGAAACATTTATATTCATCATGATTCTCTTTCCTGTAATAGTTGTAATGATGCTCAGTCTTTTTACCTTTTTGCTTGGTTCCTTTGTCATTTTTTAAAAATGAGCTGACTAAGAGGGTTTAGGACCCTTGTTTGGGTTATTAAATGAAAAATATTCATTTGATCCATAATCAATGTATGGCCCAGGTCTAAAAGACGATGTTGAAAATGTCTCACAACCTGTATTTTGATAGAATTGGGATCACTTACCATGTTTCCATCTAATCCCATGACAACCTCCCATATAGAATTATGATCTCTCTTATCATTCACGAATTGATGAAAAAAATTGGTATTTTGATCTCCCATTTCAAGCCAAATAGCCTGGATATTTGGTCTTCAACAGTCCTCTTCCATTAGAAGTCGGTGAGATATAGCCTTCTCCTATACCTATACTATGCTATGAATATTTAAGGGAAATGAACTAGATTTTCATATAGAATAATAACCACTTAGCTCCTCTTCTAAGTTCCTCGGTTCTTTTTTGGGCTCCTATTTTTTATCTTTTTCCCATCTAATGACTGCATCCTTTAAATACCTATGTTTTAAAACCAGTCTTTTCATATCTGAAGGTTTATTTGAGGAATTCAAATTGTTCTAGACATTTCTAACCATGTCACAAAAACCCTGCTCACAGATCCATGAATGATTAAATTTAAAACGATGAAAAACTTTCTCTCTAGAAGGATCAAGTTGTAGCATAATAGGAAAGTGATTCAATAGAGGAACCTTGTCAACCCAAGTTCTATACCTCCCCATTTCCTCAAGAAGAGACTCGAAGATCATAAATCAATCCAATATCTTAGCCACAACATCAACTCCAAGTAGGCATATAAGGGCACTATGCAATATATACTAAGCCGCCATTTAAAAACAAACCTTGAAAAAACCCCCCCTTAAGATCAAACATAGTCTTATCTCCCCAAATTTTTGTTGCCCCAAAAGTTAGATTCAAACCATCGCCTATAATGAGACACGATAGATTCAAAATACCCTCTCTACTCACCTTATCCAAAAAAGATTCACTATCAGAATATGGGGCATAACAATTGATGAAATTTAGATGAGGATCAAAGCCAATGAACTCTCCAACCATCAAAATTCATGCCGGGGTGCAGTAAGATGAAAATATACCCTTTCTAGGATTCCAAACCAAAAGAAGACCTCCAGATAACCTTATGAAAACGATGGTATACAATTCCCTTCCTGGAAGTAAAGGAGCGAAAAATTGTCTGGCTTTCTCCCCAGAGACCATGGTCTCCTATACAAAAATGATGTTCAGTCTAAATATCAAAAAAAGTCTTTAAAGGGATGATTTATTGGAGTTTTCCCCCACTCATATGATGTTAACAGATATAATATTCATTTCTTATCTCATGCAAGGGATTTGTTTACTGCAAGTGCCTTGAGTTCAATATTTGTGAAAGACTTTGCAGTTGATATGTTCTCCTAGTTCTTTAGAGCAGGCTTAGCAGCTTCCTTCCTTGCACTGCAAGTCTTCAGTGGATATAGAACTAGCCCCAACCCGCCCAACACGAACCATTGTTTTGACTTTCCCCCCCTCAAAACCTCTTAATATTTTGGGGTCTCCACCTTAAATCATCCATCCGAAAGAACCCTCAGTTCATCCTTTGGAATAGTTCCAATGAATGAGGGAATCAAACATCTTTTGACTACATCACAATTAGAAGTATGTTTCGACAAATCATGATCAAGATGGACCTTCGATTGGGTCGAGATAATAAGGTCACAAGCAATATGATTCTTGGTAGAACATTCCTCATTCAAGATCTCCCCTGAGGGTTTATCAACCACAACATTAATATGTTGATTCCCACCTGCTATGCTGTTAAGGTCTTTGTTCCTGGAAGGGAGATTTTGACCCTCATCTAGAGAAGAACTAGAAATCATCTCCTCACTAGATGAATTTGACATAACTCCTATACCCCCCATCAAGGCCCCTCCATCCAGCAAATATCCCCCAAGAATTTTTCAGCTAAATAACTGTTATAACTATAAATGACTTCATCAAGAGTAAAAGAATTAACAAGAGTCAAATCAAGTGCTTGAATATCACCAATGATATCTGGTATCTCTGTAATGACCTCCACAAGAGGATGTGACACTCTAGGTGGCTGAGTAGGACCAAACCCTGCAACACCATTTTTATCACTAAAATCATGAGATGACCACTCTCCATAGACGTTGGAACCTTCACTTATTGAGTTCGAGCTGGATGATTTGCACGTCCTCCACAAGTGGCCTACCTCTTGACATTTTGAATAGTGAAAAGGAAGACCCCAGTAGTCCAAAAATTGATTGTACTTTCGACCACACCATTCAATTGTTATATCCTCTAGGAATCCTTTGGTCATGTTTATCTCTACCAGCATTCGACCCATTTGTTTATTCATAACTTTTAGGACCTCATCCCCAACATGAAGGAATTTATCCAAATGGTTCCCCACCACTTCAAAGGCCTCTCTATGCCACATGGCCAATGGAAAGTTTGGAAGTAACACCCATATGTGTCTGAAACGAATATTTTCAGTACATGGGTCAAACTGGGAATGCCATCGTTTCAACATCAAGATTTTGTGATCCCTTAGCTAGGTCTTGGATAAAACCTCACTAGCATGTTTTGCAACTCGAAAGGTGAAACCGTACCAACCACAAGACAAGATAGAAATCTCTGGGCTATAGCGAAATAGTGGCATCCATACCTCATCTACCCACCTAGATATTGCATCTATGTTCATGGATTTGTAGCTGAACTTGCATATCAAAGATGTCAAGGATGTTGATGTAATTGTAACTTCGGAATGTATTCACTTGTATTTCTTATGTGTTGTACCCTCGATGTTTATTCCAGGAAGTGTTTGTAATGTAATTGAGTCATGTCATGCCTCGATGTTCCGATTGGTAGTTTCCATAATGTAAACAAGTCATGTCAAGTCAATGTGGGTAACCCTCCAATTGTTCAAGGGTTAAAGTCCCCGCAGTTCTGGAGCCCTAGGGTTGTTAGACTCCCCTAGTGAATTCGGCCCTAGTGAGTCATTGTCAAGTCTGGAATTAGTATAAATAGACAGTGAGTCTCTCTATTTATCACACACTCACTCACACTCAGTTGTAGCGCATAGCTGAGGGAGAAGAAGTTGTTGGGGCTAGAAAGAAAGAGGCTACTGCTGTCGGGAGATCATCTTACTGTTTTTGGATTTTACTTTTGGTGTTGATTCTATCTCTGAGGAAGTTGCGGGGTTTTCTCCATTTATGGTTTCCCCGAAGAAAAACACTGTGTTCATTGTCTGTTGTGTTTGATTGCTGTGCTTGTTATTCTCTCAGTTAAAGATCCTAATATAATGCTAGCTTAATGTTAAAAATCTAACATGGTATCAGAGCTAACTTGAGAATAAGACACTGTGTAGCTGCGAGAACTAGGGCTTCCTACTTTTTGGATCTCTCTCCATAGATTTTCAGAAAAAGAAGGTTGGGCTGACTCTCCTCCCTAGGGTGCATCTTTCTGTTGAAGCAGAATCTGATTCTGAGCTTTTTCAGTTTTGGACCCGACACTGCTGCCATAAATTAGGGCTTTCCATAGAAGTGGAATTTTTGAGTGAGCCTAGGCCTAGATTGATGTCCTCCTCAAAATCAAAGTTTAGAGATCAAGATCAAAGCATTTGGTTGGACAGAACTCTGGGAAAAGTCAAACCCTAATCTGCTGCTGAACCAACACTAAGAAATTCAACTCCAAATCCAGATCCAACATCTTGACATGGTAAGATCTAAATATTTTGTATTTCCATTTGAGGTTCTCAGTTAAGATTTCTCATCATACCAAGCTTGATGAAAATATTGAGGGAGCTGATAACTTCCGAGCCTGGAAGTATAGGATCTCCCTGGTCTTGGAAGAAAATGAGTTGGACTCCTACATCAATGAGGAGGTTCCAGTTCCAGAGGAAGATGAGGCTAAGGCCTTACATAAGAAGAAGTTGGTTAGGGCAAAGAGGATTATTACTGATTCAATCAAGGATCACCTCATACCACAGGTGTCCTCCCTCAAGACACCTAAAGCTATGCTTGATGCTCTAACCAAACTGTTTGAAGGGAAGAACATAAACCGGAAGATGACTCTAAGGAACCAGTTGAAGAATGTAAAGATCCAAAATGAGGAGACCATCCAGTCATACTTCACAAGGGTCTCCAAGATCAAAGAACAACTTGAAGTAGTAGATGAAGAAGTGGAGAATGCAGAAATTGTGATGACAACCTTGAATGGTCTCCCTAGGTCGTGGCATTCTTTCATCCAAGGAATATGTGCTAGGAAGAAGCTAATCAAGTTCAGTAGATTGTGGGAAGAATGTTCATAAGAAGAAGCTTGAATAGTAGCTTGAGAAGAAAATATGGGAAGTGAATATCAAGCTCTCACAGTACACTCCAAGAAAGACAGAAGGGAAAATCATCATCACCAAGGTAAGCATTCTCATCAGAAAAATAATTTTGTAAGAAGGGATCCATCCAAACTCAGATGTTATACATGTGATGAAAGAGGAAACTTTGCTAGAAGTTGTCCCATGAATAAGAGTGGATCCAAGAAGAAGAATAAATCCAAAAGAAGACATCATGCTCACACTGCTGAGGATGATGATCCTTCCAGGAAGAAAGTAAAACAAGAAAGTGAAGACTCTTCAAGCGATGAAGAATATGTTATGATCTTCGCTCTCACGGGAATTGTCACTCATGGAAGCAAACATTGGCTTATTGATAGTGGAGCTTCCAAACACATGACAGGATTCAAGGAATCTTTTGAGAAACTATTCAAACATAATTCACCCCATAAGGTGAAACTTGGGGATGACTACCAATATCCCATAAAAGGTAGTGGTGAATCCTCCTACAAGCTAGACTCTAGAAAGTCTATGAAAATGAAGGAGGTCTTGTTTGTACCAAGACTAAAGAAGAATATTCTCTCCATATCGGCACTGGATGCAAAAGGCATGAGGGTTGCATTTGTAGATGGCCAAGTCTCGATGCAAAAAGCACCCAGAATTCATAACACAACCATGAACGAAGAAACTCAAGAAGAACATTGAGAATTTGAAGAACCTCAAGAACCTGTAGATCCAGCTCAGGAGAAGAATCCTCACAAGAGGAAACATGCTTGGGTACGAGAAGCTATCCAAGGTGCAGAAAGATATGGGGCTCCACAAGAGAATCCCAAAGAAAGAAAGAGGACCAGGTCTTGCTTAGGGTATGTAGCTTTACTATGTGACTTTAACAATAAATAATCTTCCAACTATGAAGAAGTTGCAGAAAGGAAAGAATGGAAGGATTCTATGATCGAAGAGTATCAATCGATCATGAAGAATGATGTTTGAGATGTTGTCCCAAGACCAGAAGGGAAGTCTGTTGTAACTTCCAAATGGATCTATAAGATCAAGCATGCTGCAGATGGTAGCATAGAGAAATATAAAGCAAGATTTGTGGCTCATGGCTTCTCACAGAAAGAAGAAATAGATTATGAAGAAACATTTGCACCTATATCCAGATACACTGCCATCAGATCAATGCTTTCTTTGATTGCAGTAATGAAATGGAAGATACACCAAATAGATGTCAAGACTACTTTCTTGAATGGTTTAGTGGAAGAGGAAGTGTATGTAGAGCAACCACTCGGTTTTGAGACACATGACAGGGAGTCTCATGTTACTATATTGAAGAAATACTTGTGATGGTTTGAAACAGGCACCCAGGACATGGTACAGCAGAATTGATGGCTTTCTATCCAGTTTGGGCTTTACCAAGAGTAAAGCAGATTCCAACCTTTACTGCAAGGTTGAAGATGGCAACCGAGTGATGCTACTACTATATGTAGATGATCTGTTTGTAACAGGTATAGATGGGTTGATTGGTGATACGAAGAGGAAGCTTGCTGTCGAGTTCGAAATGAAGGACTTGGGTATGATGCACTACTTTCTAGGCATGGAGGTGTGGCAGAATGCAGATGGAATCTCCCTTGGACAAGGGAAGTATGCAGTAGAGATCCTGAAGAGGTTCGGGATGATGGACTACAAGGCCATGACCACAGCTATGGCATCGAACCTGAAGCTATTGAATGATGCTTCATCAGAAGCGGTTGATGCTACGATGTATTGTCAAATGATTGGGTCCTTGATGTACCTGACGAAAACGAGACCATATATTTGCTTTGCTGTGAACACCTTGAGTCGGTTCCTGACAGATCCAAGACATGTTCACTTGATTGCTACAAAGCATATTCTGAGGTACCTCAGGGGTACAATTGATTATGGGCTCAAGTATGAGGCGAATAAGAAGATTAACCTTGAGGGTTATGTTGATTCAGATTGGGCAGGAAGTGCCATTGATAGGAAGAGCACTTCAGGGTGTTGCTTTAGTATGGGATCAGGTGTGATCTCTTGGTTTAGCAAGAAGCAATCCTGTGTGGCACTGAGTACAGCTGATGCAGAATATGTCGCAGCTTGTTCAGCTAGTTGTGAGGCAGTATGGTTGAGGAAGATACTATCTGATTTATTTGATCTCCAGTTAGATGCTACTTCTATACATTGCGACAACCAGAGTTGTGTGAAGTTATCAGAGAACCTAGTGTTCCATGGCAAGTCAAAGCATATCGAGATCAAGTATCAATATATCAGGGATATGGTGCAGAGAGGAGCAGTGAAGCTCTAGTATGTTGCGACGGACAACCAAATAGCTAATGTGTTGATGAAGCCATTAGCTAGAGTGAAGTTTGAGTACTTCAGGGAGAAGCTTGGTGTTCTCTAGATTGAGGTTCCCCCCAAAGGGAAGTGATGATTCCATGAGCCATTCTGACATGGTGAGAGGATTGGTTCCTTCCATGGTCAGATGTAAGGGCTGAGCCATTATGTCATGATGAGAGGATTGGTTCCTCGCATGTCAGATATGAGTGCTGAGCCATTCTGATGTGACTATAGGATTGGTTCCTACATGATCAGATATAAGCGTTGAATGCCATTCTTGGAATGGAGGCACCTAGTTAGTTACCAGGAAAGCTCAGTCTGGGACTGAGGGCCATTCTGATGTGACTGTAGGATTGGTTCATACATGATCAGATGTGAGTGCAGAGCCATTCTGAGGCGATTGTAGGATTGGTTCCTACAGTGATCAGATGTAAGTGCAGAGCCATTCCGAGGCGATTGTAGGATTGGTTCCCACAGTGATCAGATGTAAGTGCAGAGCCATTATGAGGTGATTGTGGGATTGGTTCATACAGTGGTCAGATGTAAGTGCAGAGCCTTTCAGCATGGAGGATTGGTTCCTCGCATGGTCAAATGTAAGTGCTGAGCCTTTCTGACATTGGTTGTCAGATGTGAGTGCTGGGCCTTTCTGACAGGGTTGTGAGATGTGTTCCCACATGGTCAGATGTGAGTGCTAGGTGTGCCTTTCTGGTATGATTATAGGATTGGTTCCTACATGATTAGATATAAGTGATGGGCAGGCCATTTTGACTTAGGGTTAGATATAAGTGTTGGAAAAGACCTACATGGAGGCTAGGCCTACAACCAACATGAAAAATGGTTGGCTTTGTAGAACTTCCTATGACGAGAAGAATCAAGAGATAGCACTCGTGATGATGATCCAGCAGAGATGTTCCAGAACCAGAGATGATCAAGATCGAGTGATGATCTAGATCCAGTGATGATCCAAATCCAGATGAAGATGAGTTGATGATGATCCAGATGATACAGAGAAGAAGACTTGTGCTAATAAATTGTGTCGAGAGAATACCTTCCTAGTTAAGAGGGAGTGTTGATGTAATTGTAACTTTGGAATGTATTCACTTGTATTTCTTATGTATTGTACCCCAATGTTTATTTTGGGAAGTGTTTGTAATGTAATTGAGTCATGTCATGCCCCGATGTTCTGATCGGGAGTTTCCATAACGTAAACAAGTCATGTCAAGTCAATGTGGGTAACCCTCCTATTGTTCAAGGGTTAAAGTCCCCACAGTTTCGAGGCCCTAGGGTTGTTAGACTCACCTAGTGAAGTCGGCCCTAGTGAGTCATTGTCAAGTCAGGAATTAGTATAAATAGAGAGTGAGTCTCTCTATTTAACACACACTCACTCACACTCAGTTGTAGCGCATAGCTGAGGGAGAAGAAGTTGCTGGGGCTAGAAAGAAAGATGCTATTGCTGTCGGGAGATCATCTTATTGTTTTTGGGTTTTACTTTTGGTGTTGATTCTATCTCTGAGGAAGTTGTGGGGTTTTCTCCATTATGGTTTCCCCGAGGAAAAACACTGTGTTCATTGTCTCGTGTGTTTGATTGCTGTGCTTATTATTCTCTCAGTTAAAGATCCTAATATAATGCTAGATTAATGTTAAAAATCTAACAAAGGAGAGATACACAACATGTTCCAACCCAAGGTCCCTCCTGAGCACCATATCGTGTCTATTGGTCCTAAGGTTCTGCTTTTTTTATCGCTTATACCCCCCAAGATCACATAATGTAGAGGATATTCTCACATGTTGGTGCCTATGTTTCAGGTCCTCAAAGGAATCCTCCCCTTCATTTCGTTGCTTGGTTTTATGTAAAAACACTTGGGATTTTTTAGCCGATATAACCTCTTCATTCCACAGGACTGCTAAAGCCTTGACACCCTTAGGATCCTCATTCGAAAGAAGACCCACTGGATGGACCATTGACTTAGATTATGGGACTCCCTCTTTTCCCTTTGATCCCCCCCCTGTACAAACCCAACCACATGTTTAACCGCTGGTATATTTCCCTCTTGACCAAATGGTGGCCGCGTTTTCAGATGCTTATGGTAAAATAACTCTGTATAGTATTCATCCGATTTTGACAACACTTCACACTCCCACCATTCGTTGGATGCCATGTTGCCCCCCGGTAGCTCCACCTAGGCCTCTCTATTGTCGCCCGACATTCTTAGATTCCAAGCCGTAAAACAAAAACACATGTATACCAAGTCCTGGAATATGCGCTGAGGATGGAGTAATTGTGATGAGCAACCCTCAACACGTGTTCCTGAAACTTGCCAAATGTCTTCTAGGAAAGATATACATTGAGGCGGATTAGACCCCAATCTATCACAACCAATTAGTATAAGCAAATCTTGATGGTATGGTCCTCCACAATAGTTACACACCACATAATGTGTTGTAAATCTCAAAAGCAAAGTGAATAAAACAAAGATACTCGAATGATAAAACCCCAACCTAGCCATATGACTCAAAGTCTTAATATAGGAACCAAGTAAAACACCCTATTCAAAACAATGAAGCGAAATGTGAAAACTATATCGAAAAACCCTTAATAGATGAACCCTACTTTGAAGTTGGAAAACCTTAAGATTACATCAAACTTGACAAAGACATAAGCTAAGGGCACGAAACATAAGCACATGAAATTTAAATGTCAATAAAAAACTAAATGTCTTTTGCGAAAATAAAAAAAAATCAATTTCATGTATGAAATTCATTATTTGAGTGTTAGTGATAATGTCTAAGATGTTTTTGCAATCATGCATTTTAGTTATTTTAATTGGGCAAATATTTGCTACTCCACATAGCCTAGCCTACTTGTTATGGAGATGTCTATGTCGAATAGGCCTTGGCTAAGCATTAATTAATGCTTTCAATTTCAACTTTTTATTTGGATATTATCTTCCATGGAATTGAAAGCTTCAATTTCACCTTGTTAAAATTCCAATTTTACAAAGTTTGTATCCGATCAAAAGATTTTCTGCAAGGGGAATCTTGGAATTGATGTGATGCCTTTTTAAAAATACAAAAAATACTCGTGTATGATTGGAGTTGTTATTATAAATGCTTTAAACACGTAACTATTTGCCGATATCCATTTAATTTTCTGCAAGGGGTTTATCCCTCTTTGAATTGATGTGACGCCTTTTTAAAAATACCAAAAATACTGGTGTCTGATTGGAGTTGTTATTATAAATGCTTTAAACACGTATATGGCTCTCAATTCAATTATGCAAGTCGATTTACTATTTATGTTCAAGCAAAAATCTGTCATGTCGGTGATCTTATGTTATAATTGACAGCGAGAGGCTTTTTAATGCCCACGGGTAAGTTTTATTTTCATCTCTAATCGATATCCAGTTTTTATATATAAAGATGCATTGACCAGTCACCAGATCCAGAACAGGGGGCTAAGGTTAGAATTACCTGAGCAGAATTTTCTGGGATTGTAAACATTATGTATGTCTACAATTTTAAAATGCTTTGGCAGAGTAAATATGTTGAGTTTGATCCGACAAAATAAAATTCTAAAGGCTAACAACAACAAAAGGTCGTATTTTATTACTGATTATGCCAGAATGTATGCAAACATTCCAACTTCATATTATACATTCCGAGAATAGCTAGCGGAAGCTATACAGGGCCACATTGAAATATTGCCATAATTTAATCTTTATTGAATCATCATCGAGATTCATCTGTTTTATTGCTATCATCAGCAGTAAAATTGAGCAAGCACGGCTATACGTTAAGAAATATGATAGATACTAGAAGCGGAGGCCTGCACACTCAGGCGGCGAAGTGAGAAACCTTGTTGAATCTTTGCAGTAGTCATAGATTATGTAGTTCCGATGCACCCATCGAAGCATTCGTCTTTGCCGTGGAGTGAGGGAAGAATACGCCGGCATATCCCACCACTTACGACTTGATCCGTTTTCTCCTGTTAGTCCCATTTCATTTGCATCAATGTCGAATCTTTTGTATGTGGAAATGAAGGGAGAATGGCTCCAGTTTATCTTGACAAGCCCACCTTGAGTAGCCCAGTTGTCTGCATTCCAGATTGAAGAGGCTACCCTCATCGCCTGCTTTTGCGGATACGGGACTCCAAGCCTCTCGTTGTTGGGAAATACCCGAATCGGAACACTATCAACAAAGAATCTGCAATAAACCATACAACACATTAATGGACCATTTCTTAAAGAAAATCCTCTGTGACAAAGAATTATCACTTTCATATACTTACACAACTTGTTTGTGGTTCCATAGAAAGGAATACGAATGGAAATCTGCCGTGGGGTCAAACCAGAGGTAAATGCGTTGTTCCCTGTTGCCAGTGCCGTTGGAGTAGATATTAGTCTGAACAATATAAGGCTCACCCGAAGTATTCCCCAAGAATTCGAAATCGAATTCGTCGTGCAAAGCCCCCTCGGAAGACATCTGAACAGACAGAGCGCATGAAAAGCAAATCAGACACAGTCACAGAAACAGAAAATGGACATAAACCCTAAAATGCAAAGTCTTACATAAAATGCAGTAACTGTGCCGGCTGAGTCACCGGGAACGAGCTTAATCTGCGCGCCTACTTTGCCAAACAAATATGATGCCTTGGAAGCAAAGCCAGCACCTGAACTTAAAACCATATCAGGACTAAACGAAAAAAGGCTTATCAAACCATGACAGGAACCTTGTAATAGTTGAAAGAGATTAGTAATGGCTGCGAAGAAATACCAGAAAAATTGTCGAGCTTGAGCTTCAGCAGCTCTCCCTCGTACATGACATGGTCATTCGCCCAGCTGGGCTCGAAGATATCAGTGAATTCTGCACAATTAGATGCAGACATGCAAAGAGCGAGAATGAAGAAGCAGCAGCAGCTCTGCATATTGAAAGAAGCCATGTCAAGAACAACAGCTTATTGCACTACACTGCTACCCTGCAGAAGCAGTGGCAATATATAGGCCTCTGCCTCGACTTTATTTTAAGATTTCAGAGTATTTACCAAATGCATACATAGTATATACGCATAGTGCAGTACAGTCACAGTCAGTGTGTCCTCTCACATTCACATTTCCAAGAGATCTGTGACGTTAAACGAGTTTGTGCAAAACCACCCTAACGTAACCTTGGGTTACAAACAAGGAATTTTGCAGGTCCGGTCGCATGTTCGAAGCAAATGGTCCCCTATATTCTATGCTCATTTTAAATGCAGCGTCATTGAGAAAAAGCCACACACATTATTCTCTTGAACTCCACTAGGTATTCTAACTTCATGGAGAAAAGACCACACACACTATTCTCTAGATCTCCACTAGGTATTCTAACTCCATCTCTTATCGCCACTCAGGCCAATAGTCCCGTTGGGCGCCTTTCCGGGTAAAACAGACAAGCTGGGATCTGCAGTGTACTCCATATTTTTGAGGTTGGTTTCATACTTAAATTGAGAATAAGTTACTTACCATGGATGTTGTGTGCTCTGCTGTATATAGGTAATTAGGACAATGACGGACTTTAGTCGCCCATTGAAATTATTAGGGTGACACGTAATGATCATAGCCAGCGCTCGTTTGGCAACCAGTCCTTTCGCTGAGTAGACAAATAAATATACAGCTAATAATCTGCAATTTTCGAGGTCTATGCAAAGGCTATTTAAAAAAGGGTTGATGTGAATCAAAACTTTATAATGGATCAAAATGAGTGGCTGTAGCCTTGGAGTAAGATTCTTGTGAACACTGGGGATAATCGAATGGCCCGCTGTAAAGAAACTCGTCTTTCTCTGTTTATTGGTTACAGTGGAGAAATGGACGGACGCGCGGACAAGACATTCGAGAGAATGATTTGTGAGCGATAAGGATGCCCGCTGTCGCGGAGGTCTCAGGTCTTGTCCATGGGCGAGGAAACACTCATTGAGCTTACCTACTCAGATATTGTTATATTAATAATAACGTTTCTTTTTTCAACCGAGAACGTAAATTAATAATTTAAAAACAATTGAGAAAACAAATAATGAGAGGTGAGATTCCCATTCATTTATTATTCTTATGTTTTAATAGAAACGGGGGAGCCATTAGAGCGAGAAGCAATTGATTGGGAAGCTTTATGCGAATAAGCGGCTGAATCTCGTGACTAAATATAACTGAGTTGTATTTAACAACAAGATAAATAAATTTTTTATTTAATGGAAATCTTATGTAAAAGAAAGTTTAGAGGCCAAATTTAGTTTACAGGTTAGCTTTTTAATAATATATATTTTGTAATTTTAGCAATTTGCATTTATTAAGTTCTGTTTTACCTTAATTTTTAAATTTGTTTTCTTACTTTTTATTTTTGGTAATGCCGCATTACATAATGTTTACCAAAGGGGTTGGATCCATTGGTGAAGAGCGAGAAGTTTTCACAAGTGGGCAAGGTTCAAGGGCAAGGTTCAATTCCAATGAGGGTCGAACTTGGAGCCATGGGTACCGTAAGGTAGTGGTCAAACATGTGGTTTCACCCAGAGAGATTGTATTAAATGATCTTGTAACCCGTGGACACATAAGTGGATCAAATCCCACCCCCATGTCCTCCTAACATTTAGAAATGGAAGGTCATGAGTTCAAATCACCCATGGGTACTCACTTACAACAACAAAAAATGTCACATTACATAATGTTACGTGACAACATCTCCCCCATACTGGATTGTAGAGCACCTCGCTACTCTTGGTGAAATGATTGAATCAATATCCAAAAACTTGTAAACACGTCAATAACAAGTAGTACTAATGCAATGTTATTTCCCCCCAAAAAAATTAGTATGTTTTCAATTTTTTTATAAGTATCTAAGTGTTGGTGCAGCTTTTGAAGGTATTAATGTAATGATGTAGGACTGGATTTCTTATAGATTATATAGGTAGGTGTCTAATAGTGCGGCATAAAAAAAATGTAATGGACGAGAAAATAAAAAGTTATAGTAGAAACACCAACATGGTGTTTTTTCTATTGAGGAGTTACATCATAAGAAAAATAGAAATAGAAATAGAAATAGAAATATATATATATATAAAACTTTCTTTTTAAAATTACAAATTTGTAATCTCCAGAAAGAGTTCTATCTATGTATGCAATTTCATCATCTATGATTATCTGTAATTGACTGTAGTGGGTCTTGATCATAGACATACTAAGAAAAGAGAAAAAATGTCACATAAGCCATGGTTTAGCCATTTCCATACAAAAAACTTGTTTACTCCGAAGCTAAATCCATAACATACACTTAGGATTAAAGGTGACATGTACTTTTGTGAGGAGTGGTCTAAGTGTTACATGCAAATTATGCATGTTATGTTTAAATTCAAATTCTTCTTCCCACACAAATTTCAACTGTTACAATTTGTGTGAGCGATAATAGAACATTAAATATTGTGTGTGATATGATAAACTTCAAAAACAATTTGATAAATCTTAGTTGCATGATAAGATAATTGCACCCATATCCTCACTCAAAGGCTAGATCACCTACAAAGGTTATTTTTTATCACCTGACACCTCATATACGGAGTTGGAGTTCTAGAAGCTTCATGTAGGTTATAATACCCATCTTTCCTCTCTCAATCATAGTCAAGACTATGACAACCACACTCGATGTTGAACACATCCAAATGGTTCATGTAACCTAATTGTGATGCCAAAGGTCCTCTAAAATGGTGTGTTGTGTGATGGTTAGAAGTCTATTCCATGTCTCTTGGTCTCTAGAAGCTTCATTTATGGTTCAAGGCCTGAGTTTCATCTTTCTCAGCAATGGTAAAGTTCTTCAGACCCATCACTAGTATTGAAAACATATATATGGGACCTATATCCCCACTCCAAGATGAGTGATACCCTAGATAGGTTTTGTGTAGTGATGGAATGCTTCGTCCAAGTCCTCGTGCCATATAATATTAAGATACTACCTAGTTTCCTCAGATTACCATGGCCGTGACCTTTATACCCATTGTGGGTACTCAAAATCTCATAGTGGAACCCATATACCTAATTAGAGGCCAAATATCTTATAAATAGTTATCTTGTGTTGTTGTAGTTTGATTCCTTGCTCATCATTGACAATTGTGGAGGCAAAGGAGATTCCTTTATGTAATAAGCCATAGGTTTCCTCCATTAACCATTTCAATGGGTCTGAGACAAATCCATTATGCTCAAAATCTCCTCGTGGAACCTATCCTCACTGTAGGACCAGAGACCCCATAAATAAATCTTGTGTGATAGTTATAGGCTTGATTCATGGCACACAATCCCTAGAATATTCCATTATAGTATACATGGTTGAATTTCCTCCCTCAATCATACTCAAGGCCCATCCTTAGATCCAAAACCCTCCTATTATCATGCATGTCTCCAATTGGATATCAACAATCCTTTAAAGAGATCATATGTGCTTCTTTTAGGCCTCCTTTGGGGATCTGAAGCCATATAAGCTTAGATTAGAGCATAAGGCCTTAGGTTCCTCATCCAACATTTGTATAGTCCTCAAATACCATCACTGCTACTCAAAACCTTCAAATGGTACCCATATCCCAATTCATAGTCCAAATATAACCTAGAGAGGTCTTGTTCGATTGTTTGAGGCCTTGATAATGATCCTTATGATTTATAAGTTCTTGCTTTAGAGACCAAGTCGTGTGCTTACTCCACTAAACATGGTTAAGCTTCCATGACCCATTCGATCTTAGGCGCATGATAAGATAGTTGCACTCATATTCTCAATTAAACTCTAGATCACCCACAAAGGTTATCTTTGGTCACTTATTGCCTCATATATGGTGCTTGAGTTCTAAAAGCTTCATGTAGGTTATGATACCCAAGTTTCCTCTCCCAATCATAGTCCAGGCTACGACAACCATACTTAGTGCTCAAAATTTACAAATGGTGCTTGTACCCTCATTACGATGCCAAATATACTCTAAAAAGTTGGTTCGTGTGGAAGTTATCTAAGGTAGTGTGTAAGGATAAAACCTTACATGTTGGATATTTATTTATAAATATATATTTTGATAAAATGAATCATGTCTTTACAATAGAAATGGCCAAGTATAAATATGGCATATTTGTAGCGATATGTATCAATATACATGTTGCTTAATAATTAGTAATTAATTAACCTAACTAATGAAAGCATTACAAATATCACTTGCAATAACCAATTAGGTTTATTACAATTCATCTGGCCTTGAAAACATTCGACCACAAATATTATAAAGTGCTCAACTTGAACTTCTTAGATGCTTTATTAGTCGTAACTTCAATAGAGGTTTTGTTCTTGACGAAATTTTCCTTAAGAAGGGCATAGGTGTGGTTGATGTTGAACTCTTGCCATGAATAATGGTACCACGGTTTAATCATTCTTGAAATAGTTGGTCACATTTCCATTCAAATTTCTTCATGCATATAATTATGTAGATAAAACCATAATGACCATGGGAAGTAATCTTCTAAGTTTTCTTATTCTACATTGTGATGATTAGGATCGTCTTTAGTGCTTCTATTTTCATCGTTGTATCCTTCTACAACTTCATTTTTTTCATAATTGTCATCAACACTAATCTCATCTTCATCAATATTTGGCATTTCATTGTTGCGATTTATGATATCACCATCTTATTTAGAATTGGCATAAGGATTGTCATCATATGCATCTGTCTTTTTGTCATTCTTATTCTCAAGTAATTTTTCTTCAGGTTCATTTCGATATTCTATACTATGGGTTTTCTCATTGTCCTCTACATCTTTTGCTTCATCATCTGTGTTATTGTATTTATTATCATGTCATTGGATTTGGTTTAGGTTATGATCCAAGCTTAAATCCCAATTTTTTTTTGGAGCTTCACGATGTCACACCTAGGTTTTTACCCCAAGGGGGAGGGGAATGTATGTCCTGGTTTTGAACCCATGGTATTGAAATTGTACATGATGTATATATTGTGATGAATCACGGCAAGGAGCTCAAGGCCAAGGCCCTACCATTGATTGATGTTTTGTGTATAGGTGATCAAGTTTGATACCTATGGTTATGGTACTAAGTAAGGCACAATACATTTTGATATATCATGTAAATATACAATTAACAAAATACCACAACTAGCTATGGGTCTGCAACGTGAAAGATATGGGGGCATGATTTCACAAGAAATAGAGTGGGGAGTTAGTCAAACCCCCTGAGCCAATGGGGTGAGATCAGATGTCAATGGGAAAACCCATGAGCCCTCAACTACCTTTTGTCCTCTGTCCTCAATCATTCATTTCCTCCAGAAGTTGGTTGAGGCAGTTAATGCCTTGGGCCGAGCAAGGCATGGCAGTCTGATTTTTTGACCGAGCAAGCCTACAAGTCTGCAATCTAGGGAGCTGCGTTCTTTATTCTGAAGCAAGTAAACCTTGGAATGCGTGCCCAGTCTGTCATTTTTTATGGGTAGCGTTGAATGTTTTGGTTAATCTTCCATCCTGTGGGAATTTTGTGGATTCACGCATGGTTGTTATGAAAGTACGTTCATTTCTGATCATACACTCTCACTCATTTTCACGCGTTGTTCATTCCCGATCCTGTAGTCACGATTGTTCACTGTGGTGCAACGTGATCCTGTGTTTGTTCACTTCTTGGAGTGGCGGAACCGGTTGTTCTAAAATGTTTCTCTTGAACTATAGTGTGGTATGAAAACCTGTTTGTCTATGTGTTGCAGAGTGAAGCTTGTGTTGTTGTGTTTACTTGTGGATTGTTCTGATGTGCATCCCTGTTTTTATATGAAAAGCTTAAGAGTGGAACAAACCCCTCCTTTCTCAGGTTTGTAAAACCTTTTTTTGGGAGCGAACCCCTCCTTTCTCAGGTTCGTAAAAAATATGAGTTTGGACTTGTCCGAAGGATGAGCTACTACGAGTGTTTTTTACCCTCTTTGAACTTGTAAAAACGAAAAGAGGCACTCATCAATCATGATGGGGAAATTAAGGGAAAGGGAAAACATTTTTGCAATAATGGTAGTTGTTAGTCACCTTTGAACATGGCACTTGTCTGCATTTCATTCAGTTAATTGGGTATTCATTTTATTTTTGAGTCGATCCACTTTCATGAGTTATGCCACTCCTTTGAGTCTCTCAAAGATTGCATTGTTCATTGTCACATTGTGTTCCACCTCACCAATTTAGCGGCTGCCAAGTCTTCGGCCGTGCCGCCTTATGTTCAAAAGGAAAATTGTCTTGAGAGACTACACCTGCAGTGAAAACAACTTTTTTGAGTGATTTACTTTTGAGTTAGTCCTATGGTTACATCATACTCAAAATTCCAGAACTTTGTTCCAATTTTATTGTCGTCGATGTGGGATTCATCATGGCCCTCCTTCGATGAGACTATTCCTGTTGACATCAACTCATCATCCAAGAATTAGTCGTAGAAACAAAATTTAGTACCTTGAGATCTGTATGCCTTAATGTCAGATTCTCTTGCTCTCGACATAGGTTCACATCATTGACCTTTGCTCAAGATATTCGACTAAGTGTTCAACATCAAAACATTTATTCACACTTAGTAGATTGTACTAGAGTACCTTGGGAATCATTGACATTAATGGTGATCTCCCTCGCACTTGTTAATGATTCACATCATTGACCGGTAATCAAGTGGTTTCTACCATGTTCGACTTCAGAACATTGTAATCACATGGTTAGAATCGTACTTTGTGGAAGATGAGACGAAGACCCTGGGTATTTGTTAAGTGCTCATTGCTTTCCCCAGGTTGCGATGGAGTATTTGTATGAGTCCTAGTATGGATCCACATTTGTAAGTTCGTGGTTGTGCTCATATTTGTGTCTGTATGACATAGATCTACATTGTATGTCTGGTAGCTATGTCCAAATTTGAGTCTTATTCGCATGGATCTACGCTGTATTTTAGTAGCCATGACTTTTTTGTATCTCACATGGATCTGCGTTGTATTGGTCGGAAGCCATGTTGTGAGTCATTTGGGACATGTATCAAAATGTGCTGCAAAAAATTGGTGATGTTTGATAAGTTTCGACCTTTGGACCTTTTCCTCGACACTATACCTTGTTCTTTCAAAGTATTATGCCTATCATTTCCCTCTAGCCATCATACTTTGGGGTACATCTCTGTTACACCAAAATATCGTCATTCTCATGTTTTGAGATAGGTATCCCCTTGTTTGCTCCAATCCCTCAAAGTTTTCCCTAGAGAAATGAAGGAATAAATCAACCCCTTGAAATTTTCCCTCTTTTGAGCTAGTAACACTCTTTCCCCATTGATAAAAAGCGTTACCCAAGAAGCAAAGAGCCAGCACCGCTTCTGGTACATGAACAAAGAGAGGTTCCACCGCTCCTTCCCTCACCGCGAGAAGCGGTGCCCCCTTATCACCACCTGTTTTCTTCATTGGAGGAGCGGTGCTTGAGTTTTGAAGGAAAAAAGGAGAAGCTTCGAGAGGATTCTCGAAGCTGGCCTCTATGGAGCCTCATCCCTATGGTTTAGGACTAGCTGGATCTCAAGATCCTCCCTTTTAGGATCTTATCTCCACCTCACCCATGAGATCATCAACCATACCTATCCTCCCATGCCTTTAAATACTGGCTCAGCCCCATGGGAAAAAAGGAGGAAGAATTGTGTTTCATACCCAGACTCTGTCAAAATCATTCTTAAGTCTTTGGAGGCAAGGTGAAGTTAGAGGCAAGGATCCATTGGAAGGAACTCTCAACACCAAGGCATGAAGGTTGTAGTCTCTCCAATCATTGTTAATAAAGAATGTTTTTTCTTTCCCATATTTACTGTTTCATATGTATGTATTGCTTGATTCCTTCATCACAAGCATAGATCTAGTTGATTATATTGTATGCTACCATGTTTTTTTTATTGTCTTCCATATTTTATAGGTTCTTCTGGGAGGATAGTGGGGACAAACTTTTAGAGAAGCATCATGGCATTCCATTCAAGCGATTAACCAGATCTAGGGAGAGTCTAGCATTTTGTGTTTGTGTTTTGTTCTAGAATTGAACCATTCATATCTAGGGAACCAGCTCTTGTATGCAGGAGGTGTATATTTTCAGCTAACAAAAATGGTGACTCCACTAGGGATCTACTTCGAACTCTGAATCATTGGTAAGTTGAAACCTCCACATTCATTTTCAATTTCTAGATCTATTTTTCCATT
Source organism: Pseudotsuga menziesii (assembly GCA_001517045.1). Lineage (NCBI taxonomy): Eukaryota > Viridiplantae > Streptophyta > Pinopsida > Pinales > Pinaceae > Pseudotsuga > Pseudotsuga menziesii. Next base: position 20,643 of record LPNX010135603.1, on the reverse strand, counting down.
CATAGATCTGTGGATCTGCTTTGAATTTGATTGTTGTGCCTCTACCTACCTTTGGGTCTTCATATTTTTGGTTCACTAGGTTTTTTGGTGATTGTTTGGGCTCATTTTTTAGTCTATAACTTCCTTTTATGTTGCTTTTTTATTTTTCAAATCGCCATCTCGAGCACCGCTCTTGAGCTGTGTTATAAGTGCATTTCTGGAGCTGTCACCACTCTTCCTCTGTGTGAAAGAACCGGTGCCATCACCCTTTCTCTGTGTCCAAGAAGTGATTCTGGACCTGGTAATGCCTTGGTGTGAACCTGCTGTAAGCGATGTCACCGCTCTCTTCCTGTGTGCAAGAAGCGGTGCTGAGCCTGGTAACGCCCTGTTCAACACCTGTAGAAGCGATGCCAGGTATTCTTCTTAGCCCTGTTTGGTGTTTGATTCTTAAATGCTTGTTATTAGTATTTGGATCCATGCTTTAGATAGTTACAGTTGGTTTTTGAACTCTGCAATTCATTTTTGAACAGAAAATAAAAAATCAAGAATCCATAGTTATTCTCAATAATTTTGATTGATGTTGGTCTTTTAAAGCTTCATAGTTGGCTTTGAATAGAACGTGGTTTTATTAGATCTCTAATTTCTGTCTTCTTTGATAGAACAAGAAAAGATTCATTTCAGTTTTTGTTCATTTGTTATACATGTTTTTTATATGTTTTTTCCTTTTTTCATAAAGTTGTGGAAAAGTCCATATGAAAGTTATTATATAATTTTGTGATTAGTTCATTATCGCTTTAGTTAAAAAAATTGAACCATTTTGTTTAAAGTTGTAACAATCTTTTCTTGCTTTTCATTAGAGATCTCACTTCTTTTTCAGTTCAAAAAGAGAAGATTTTGTTTGTTTCAGTTAGGAAAGGACCATATAAGCAAGTGTCTTTTATTTTTTGGGATTTATTCTATGTTTCAAATGAATTGAACCTTTCTCTCCCTTTCTTAAGTAGGGCATAACTTTAAAGTGAAAGTGAAAATTTTGCACTATCATACTGCATGGTTTTACTTTTATGTCCTCACCTCATGCATTCACCTAACCATTTAATATAGAATTAAGCGCTAGCTTAGGTTTAAAATTTTTAGCAATTTGTGTGATAGGTTAGTGACGTGTTCAGGCATCGTAAAACATAGGAGCTGTCGTTAATTTGTTTGCATTACATCTTGAGACTCGCATGGTTCTTCCACGTACTGTCGGTATATCGAATGGCCTTTCATGTACCCTTGAGGTATATAGAAAGGTACTTCATGTACTCGATTGTATATCGGAAGGCCCCTTGTGAATGGTTGTGCATTAGAAAACACTACTACCGATTTGAGCTCCCACGTGCCTTGCGTATATCGGGAGACTCTTTTAGGAATCTTCAAATTATCTAACTTATCCTTTTGACCTGTCCCGTGAGGTTCCAGACCTTTAATCCACTCCTCTCACATATTTTGCTTGCTTCTTTAGTTTGAGTAGCGCTTGTTTTCTGTACAGTTAGGATTTTTTAGAAGAGAGAGATAGTTTTATTACATAGTTATGGATTCCCCTTCCAGGACTACCAACCAAGACACTCGTTTACCAAGCATGTCTTTTGTGTTCCCTCCATATGGGGATGCTGGTCCTCCTCTCATGGCTACGTTAAGCCTTCCTAGATTGACTATTGGATTACCTGTTTGGTTATTCTCCACTCCAGTTATCCCATGTACACCATGTAGAAATTCTAAACCCTTGATGGCATAAGGAATTTCATAAATTGGCTAAGGATCTAGGCACACAATTAACCTCACATAGAATTGTAGAGAATTAGCATAAGGAGAGAAGAAGAAGAATTAATGAACACACATTAATGAATTATCAATAAATGATAATTGATATTATTACATAGGTAATACATCCTTATACAAGAAAAAGGAGTTGCATGAAGACAACTCAAGCTAGCTCGTAAAGCAGGCTTACTAATTATGATAAACCCCATAGTTGACTAAAGCACTTTCCCAATATACCAAGCACCTCACAAATTAGCAATAGCATGTGTGAGTGATGATGAGTGAAGGAAAGACTTACTAATTCTAGAATATGGAGAGAAAACAATGGAGGATGGGTTGGCAACAAAAGCTGTCAGTTTCCTAGTTGACTAGCTTTACCTTATCCATAGAAAAGCAAGATAGAGCAGAAAAAAGAAGAATAAAGTAGAATCTGCTGTAAAGCGCATTTACCAATTTTGGATGGCCATAAAGTGGTAAAGATCAACCCAGAATCAGAAATAAATCATTCCTAGGATATAGATGGCAAGTGTTGACTCTAAGGTGCAAGTGGATGCCAACTATCTAAGCTAGTGGGTAGGAAATTAATCAAATAATGATTAATTATTTTATGAGTGGGTTTATTATATTTCAACACCCCCCTTTAAGCCTGACTTTATGATGATATCCCTGAACTAATCAGAAATATATATGCATATAGGGCCCAACAATAAAGCTATGGTCACCCTTTTACAATTTATCTTGTCCAAAGAAATGAGGAAAGAGGAAAAACCTCAAGGGGAAAAACCTCCCTCAAGAAAGGACATGAAGAGCAATACCAAAAATATTGAACTGCTGGTGTTGCTGCTGCTCCAATCTAAAAGTTGATTTCTGGAGGAATCTTCTTCTTGGGAAGAAGATAAATCTGCTCACCTGGATCAAGGATAGCTACAGGATGGAAACTAGGACCATGTAGAACAACTAAAATCTAATGATGTGAAGGCAATACTGAAGGATCTTGAGACTTGTAATCAACTCCAAGATGATGAGATGACTTGAACTTTGAACCAGTAGAGATGAACTGAGCTCCATATAGGTGAAATAATTGTCCAAGCGAATGTATAATCTCTCCATCTTCATTTACACAGAGAGGATGTGTGGAAGTGATATTGTAGGAACATAGAGAAGGCATAGGATCAAAGAGAAATACCAAAAATGTTGAACTACTGGTGTTGCTGCTGCTCCAAACTAAATGCTGATGTCTGGAGGAATCTTCTTCTTGGGAAGAAGATAAATCTGCTCACCTATATTAAGGACAGCTGCAGGATGGAAACTAGGACCATGTAGAACAACTAAAATCTAATGAAGTGAAGGTAATATTGAAGGATCTTGAGACTTGTAATCAGCTCCAAGATGATGAGATGACTTGAACTTCGAACCAATAGAGATGAACTGAGCTCCATATAGGTGAAATAATTGTCCAAGCTAATGTATAATCTGTCCATCTTCATTTACACAGAGAGGATGTGTGGAAGTGATCTTGTAGGAACATAGAGAAGGCATAGGATAAAAGAGTGTGAATGAATGGGCTCCATGGGTTGATCTAGCTTCCAAATAATCCAAGAGATCACAAATAAGCACAATAGTATACTCATGGGAATATATTGGTAAAGAATCCTCTATGGTAGAAGTAAGAGAGGAGGAAAGATAATGATGTTCAAAATATTCAAGGAGGCTCTGAGAATGAGTGCCAAGAAAAAAGGAGGAGCTCTAGAAGCACATGGGATCAAGTATGGTAAGTGGCAAAACACTAGAAGGACTTGATTTGGCTAAGCAAACATCCTGGAAGTCACTGGGTTGCGCACCATCAAGAAGAGTGGCATGCACAAAGTGTGAGAGGTCTGGCATATGGATCTCAGAATCCATGATCGAATACATAGAGAACACTGAATGTGTGAGTGAATCATCAATAGCAATAGCAGCTCCATTAGTCACTTCTTTTTCATCAACAACATCATAAGAAGGTGAATCAAGATCTTCTACTTCAAGAGACACAGAAAAAGATGGCTCTTCAATATTTGCTTCTTGATTGAAAGAGGAAGCATTCGAATCAAAGAGAGTAGTAGCAACAAGAAATATATGAGAAACTTCTTCTTCATGATCAACTTCATCAGATATTGTAGAGTCCGAGACATCTTGAGAGAGAGAAATCATTGAGGAGCTAGAGGCACTCTCCACATAGCTAGAAGGATCCTCATTGTCCTTTCCTAAAACTCTATCCAATGTTGTCCAGAGATCCTTTGGGTAATCAACATAATCAATAAGGTAGCACATGCATGGAGAGATAGCTAGACAAATAGCTCCAATTTCTCTATCACAGTCATTCAACCAGTCACTTGGCTCTTCATAAGACTCTTCACCATCTCCAATAGATATCTCATAGAGACCTTGTCTCTTTAGATATGAAATCATCTTCAGTTTCCACTCTAAATAGATTGTGAATGGAGAAAGAAGAGGAACTGATACTCTTGAATCCATTCGTAGTTGAACCTACAAAATAAACCTGCAAATCTGAAAAAGGAGGATTAATTAATGAACTCTCAAAGATCTGATATCATGTAGAGCTTTGATATCCTTAGCTCTAATACCATATAGAACTTGAACTTTGAGAACCTTAGCTATGATACCATGTAGAACTTGAACTTTGAGAACCTTAGCTCTAATACCATGTAGAAATTCTAAAGCCTTGATGGCATAAGGAATTTCATAAACTGGCTAAGGATCTAGGAACATAATTAACCTCACATAGAATTGTAGAGAATTAACATAAGGAGAGAAGAAGAAGAATTAATGAACACACATTAATGAATGATCAATAAATGATAATTGATATTACTACATAGGTAATACATCCTTATAAAGTAAAAAGGAGTTGCATGAAGACAACTCAAGCTAGATCATAAAGCAGGCCTACTAATTATGATAAACCCCATAGTTGACTAAAGCACTTTCCCATTCTACCAAGCACCTCACGAATTAGCAATAGCATGTGTGAGTGATGATGAGTGAAGGAAAGACTTGCTAATCCTAGAATATGGAGAGAAAAAAATGGAGGATGGGTTGGCAACAAAAGTTGCCAGTTTCCTAGTTGACTAGCTTTACCTTATCTATAGAAAAGCAGGATAAAGCAGAAAAAGCAGAATAAAGCAGAATCTGTTGTAAAGCGTAGTTACCAATTCTGGTGGCCATATAGTGGTCAAGATAAACCCAGAATTAGAAATAAATCATTCCTAGGATATAGATGGCAAGTGTCGACTCTAAGGTGCAAGTGGATGCCAACTATCTAAGCTAGTAGGTAGGAAATTAATCAAATAATGATTAATTATTTTATGAGTGGGTTTACTATATTCCAACACACCAGTTGCTTCTGATCCTAATCCTTCATTGCAAGAGCATCAACCTCATGTTGATCCCTCTCCTTATTCACCAGATGTGTCTTCTCCCATTTCTCCCCCTTCACCCGTTGAAAGTTGTAGTACTAGTAGTCAGGTGGATAAGAAGAAGAAGAAAAACAAACAAAAAACCAAGTCTCAATCAATCACTCCTCCCAGTGCGAAGAGTGTTGTTCTACACACCCCAAGATCGCGTAAGCCCAAATTCCCTTGTAGGCTTTGCAAGGGTGATCACCTTCTGAAAGATTGTCATGGTCTGGTCCTAGTTTTAGAAGAGTGGTCTAAGGTTTCCCAGAAATATATGTCATCAGCCTTTGGTCATCATGTTGATGACCCCCCTCAACTAGTGAATCTGTGGTTAAGAGTCGGAAGGGTAAAGTTAGAAATCCTTGCTTGCTTTGTAAGGTCATGCACTTTACTTACCTTTGCCCTCACATGGATGAAGCTTCTAAGTTGTTGGAAGATATTATTGTTTCTTGTCAACGGATTTCAACAGGTTATCGTAAGTTCTCACTTGACATCCCATTGGTTGATAAAGTGGTCGATCCAACTCCATCCTTGGTTGACGTCATCTCCATCCGATCCCACTCTTTCATCAGAGAGTGTTAAGACTGAAGTAGTCTCTTTGACTAAATCTTCGTCTTGTTCTTCTCTTCCAGTAGAGAATGAACTTAAACCTACTGAAGTTTTTATGCTTCGTTCTGATTGTTCTCGACAAGAGGAATTTTTTTTTGTTTCGACAGAACCCTCTCCAAGTACTGAGGTTATTTCCTTTGACTGGAGTAACCTAACGAGTCTCATCTTCATTTGAGTGTTCCTTTCCAGATAGCTGTGAATGTTAATGCTAGGTGGATTCTTCGCACTATTGTTGACGAAGGGGCTTCTGTTAGCATTCTATCCTCAACTGCTTGGCAAGTTTTAGGTTCTCCTTAGCTTGTGCCAACCACCAATCAAACACTAGCTTTTAATCGCAGGCCTACTGCACCATTAGGGATCCTTCCTCATTTTCCTATTACATTAGGAGGGAAAACTGTCTGTATTGATGTTATGGTGGTCCAAGGTCCTTTAGATTTCAATCTGCTCCTTAGACGTGATTATGTTTATGCCATGAAGGCTGTTGTGTCCACACTCTTTAGAGTTATGCATTTTTCCCATGATGGGAAGATCGTCGCCATTGATCAGCTTTCATTTGTTACACCTGACCATCGCATTACTCCTAGTAATCAGAATTCCCTGAATGTGCCGCATGTTCTTGTGGTTCCTTCCCCTTCTTCTAGTTAGCTTCTTCCCATCATAGGTAAAATGGGGGGCATGGCTCTAGTCTATGGACATCGTAATGGAGCTAAGCCACTAGCTTTTATGAAATGGGGGAAACCTACCAACCTCTGGATATCATGTTGGTAGGAGCAGGTTCATGAGCATAGTTCCCATTATGTGTCAAGCTCATTAAAAAATGAAACAGATGCATATGAGCAAAGTTCCCATTCTATGTCAAGTTCGTTAAAAAATGAAATAGATGCCTATGAGCAAAGTTCCCATTCTATGTCAAGCTCATTATAAAATGAAATGGATCTCCTCAAGCATAGTTTAACTTTTGGTTTCAAACTTGCATAAAAATGAAACCATTTCTGAGCATAGTTCATTTTCTATTTCAAGCTCGTTAAAAAATGAAGTAGGTTTCCTTAAGCATAGTTTACCTTTTGGTTTCAAGCTTGCATAAAAATGTAACCATGTTTCAAGCATAGTTATTTTCTGTTTCAAGCTAGTGTAAAAATGAAACAGGTAATTTTGAGCATACTTTATTTTAGTTTCGAGCTCGTTAAACCATGAAACGACCCTTTGAGCAAAGTTCCCATTCTGTGTCAAGCTCGTTAAACAATGAAACAAATGCCTGTAAGCATAGTTCTTATTCTGTCTCAAGCTCGTTAAAAAATGAAACAGATCGCTAGCAACCATGCTAGGGGTATGCTTCGCTAGCAATCATGCTAGGGGCAAGATTCCAACCTATGTATATCATGTTAATGGGATTTTTAAAGCATAGTTTACCCATTGGTTTCAAGCTTGCATAAAAATGAAACCAATCCTCGAGCATTCTTTCAACTGATCTTCGAGCTCATTAAAAATAGTAAGATGGTGTAAGTGATTTTTGAATTATGAGATTATTGTGCAGCTAACAATGGTGTTTGTTAACACCTTTTGTAGATTCATGGTGCAGATTATAATGGTGGGTTTTTGGCTTAGCCATGAGAACCTACGACAGGTATGATGCTCAGAATCCCTATGAGCACGAGGAAGATGCTATGGGATAAAACGTCCGAGTTGGAAATGTTGAGACAGAGTCTAATGGGAGAATATTTCAAGATATTCCGCTAGATATTATAGCCACCATGAGAAGTTTGATTAAATATTGGGAATAGTAGAATCAACTGAATGCATCCATGCTGCAGAGTTTTACAGACATCAAGAGGAGGATGAACTCTGAGCATCGGTTAGTAAATCCATAAGGAAGCAGGAGCAATGCTAGAAGAAGAAAAATCACTTCTAGTGGATCATCTGTCTCTGAAGGATCCACTAGGGAGTCAATCTCTTCTCCTCATAGCAATAAGAGGAAGAGGCGTTACACAAACCATTGACATGATGAATCAAGAAGGATAAGCCTCCTACATTTGATGGTGAGGTAAAGAATGGTCAATTGAAGCTTGGCTTCTTGGGATGAGAAAATATTTCCAAGTCCAAGACTACTTTGGAAATATGAAGGATAGGGTAGCCATCTTCAATTTGACATGAAGAGCATCCATATGGTGGAGCACGTTGGGAAAGTGGAGAGTATCAATGAAAGGAAGATTGTGTGGAAACAGTTCTAGAAGTATTTATGGAAGAAGTACCTCTTTGATAGGTACTATGATGATAAGATTAAAGAATTCCATGAGCCGAGGTTGGGACAACTGACCATGGAAGAGTATGAAAATAAGTTCTTGGAGCTGTTGAGTTATGTCAGGTACATCAGGGACGATAAAGTGAAAATCCATCGTTTTTAGAGTGGGCTACCTCAAGCATACAGAGACAGAATTGAGTTTGATGAGATTAGAACTCTAGAAGAGGCTATCAGGAAGGCTAAGTCTTGTTATGATCATAACAAAGGAAAAATCTGATTACCATAAGGCATGGACGGATAAGAGAAATGAGAAGGCTAACCAAAGGAAGAAAGGTTTCAAACCCTCTAACTTCGGAAATCAGCAGAAGAAACCATCACAAGCTATGACTAAGCCAGCCAGAGTGATGGATGACAGGTCAAGAAATCCAAAATAGATCATAGAACCACTCCAATGTTGGATATGTGGAGGACCCCACCTGTGTAAGAACTCTCCGCAGTAAATTGGGAATGCAAGGCAAGATCAGAACATCGAAGAAGCTGAAACAATGGGTCAAGTAGCAAGGATTGTCCCTAGAATTTATGCAGTGCTAGAGGACCTCCAGGTAGATCTTCAGTCAACTATGGCTGAAGTTGCAGGTAAGATTGCTAGGTAATCTGTTTCTGTTTTGACTAACCCTGGATCTACTCATAGTTATATTTCTCCTAGATTTGTTAAGATTTTTTCTTTTAAGAAGTTAAATCATAGCAAATCATGGTTAGTTCATCTAGCCACTGGGACTAAGAGAAAGGTTAGTGAAGTGGTAGAGAAATGTCCATTGGTCACTTATGCAGATCCGAATGTTCTACCACTTGGTTCCTATGATGTTCTCATTGGAATGGATTGGTTAGAAGCACACAAAGTAAAGCTTGACTCTTATAGTAAGAATTTTTAGTGCATGGATGAGGAAGGAAACCCAAAGGTTGTAAGAGGCATTCCAAAGGTGATCTCTGTTAGGTAGATTTCATCAATGCAGGTGAAGAAGTTATGTAGGAAAGGTTGCTAGTTGTATGCAGCCCATGTGTTGGAGGCAACAGAGAATGAAATTCCTAGGTTGGAGGATCTTTATGTATTGCAGGAATTCAGGGATGTTTTTCTTGATGAAATGCAAGGGCTTCCTTCAAAGAGGGACATTGATTTCACAATTGAACTTATGCCAGGAGCAACACCATTGCCAAGACACCCTACAGGATTAGCACACCAGAAATGCTAGAGCTGAAGATCCAGCTACAAGAGTTGTTCGAAAATAAGTATATCAGACCAAGTGTGTCCCTTTGGGGAGTGCCAGTCCTGTTTGTGAAAATAAAGATAGTACACTCAAGTTGTGTATTGATTACATACAGCTAAACAAAGTCACTGTGAAGAATAAATACCCTTTGCTTAGAATTGATGACCTCTTTGATCAAATGAGAGGAGCAAAGGTATTTTCCAAGATTGACTTGAGGTTTGGTTACCATTAGGTAAGAATCAAGGATGAAGATATTCATAAGAAAACCTTCAAAACAAAGTATGGAAACTATAAGTTTTTAGTTGTACCATTTGGTCTCACAAGTGCACAAACTACATTTATGTGTCTCATGAATAGTGTCTTCAACAGGTATTTGGACAAGTTTGTTCTTTTTTTCCTTGATGACATTCTTATTTATTCTAAGAATGAGGAAGAAAATGAAGAACATCTGAGATTGACATTGCAATTGCTAAGGGAGCATAAGTTATATGCAAATCTAAGCAAATGCGACTTCTATAAATATAGAATTCATTATTTGGGTCACATTATTTTAGATGAAGGAATATATGTGGACCCTAAAAAGATTGAAGCCATTATGAATTTGCCAACCTCGAGAAATGTGACAGATGTAAGATCTTTTATGGGACTTGCGGGATACTACAGGAGATTCATTGAGGGATTCTCCAAGGTTTCACATTCAATCACTTATTTGAAAAAGAAGGGGATAAAGTTTGAATGGACACCAAGGTGTGAATAAAGCTTCCAATAGTTGAAGAATCTTCTCACAAGTGCACCAATTCTGGAAATTGCAGACCCAGAGAAGGATTTTGTGGTGTGTACCGATGCATGCGGTCAAGGACTTGGAGGATTTCTTATGCAATACAACCACATGGTGTGTTTTGAGTCAAGAAAGTTGAAGGATCATGAGAAGAACTATGCCACTCATGATTTAGAACTTTCATCCATAGTACATGCTCTCAAGATGTGGAGGCATTACTTAATGGGTAGAAAGTTTGAGCTAAGGACATACCATTGTGGTCTGAAATATTTGTTTGATCATCCAACTCTAAATGTTAGGTGAGCTAGATGGTTGGAGTTTTTATGTGAGTTTGATTTTGAGATCAAACACATAAAAGGAAAATAAAATAAAGTGGTTGATCCACTCAGCAGGAAGGTGCATGAAATGCATGTGGCATCTCTTAGTTTTTTCCAATCATATTTGAGGCAACATATTGTTAATCATACTGCTGAAGATGAAATGTATGTGCAGGTAAAAGACAAATTGCGGCAGCAAAGTCTTGAGAAGAGGTATGAGGGATATAAATTGGAAGGAGATGGACTTCTTCCCTATAAGAACATAATTTATATTCCAAATGTAGTAGACTTGAGGAGAATTGTTATGGATGAGATCCATCAAGCTCCCTATTCTGGTCACCCACGATATTAGAAAACAATTGCTACAGCCAAAAAGTAGTATTTCTGTCTAGGAATGAAAAAGGACATTGATGAGTATATTTCAAAGTGCATGAAATGTCAGTAGGTAAAGGTTGAGCATCAACACCCAGCAGGTTTGTTACAACCTTTTCGCTTCCAAAATGGAAATGGGAAGTTGTTTCGATGGATTTTATTACAAGGTTTCCAATGACTTGGAGACAACATGGTTGTGGTGGAAAAGTTAACAAAGGAAACACATTTTATATCGGTTAAGGCCACGTATAAGATTGATGCCATTGCAAAAATGTTCATGATGGAGATTTTCAGATTGCATGGATTTCCTAAGGCAATAGTTTCTGACAGAGACCCTATGTTTGCAGATTTGGGTACAAAGATGAACTTCAACACTGCCTACCTTCCTCTGATTGATGGTCAAACAAAGAGAGTGAATCAGGTGCTTGAAGACATGCTTCGCATGTATATAATGGACAAACCAAACAAGTTGGAGGATTATTTACACTTCGTAGAATTTGGCTATAATAATGGACAGCAAGCATCCTTGGGGATGAGTCCGTATGAAGCTTTGTATGGAAGAAGGTGTAGGACACCAGTGACTTGGGATAATCCAGTGAACAGGATTGTGCTTGGTCCAAAATTGCTCAAGGAAATGGAGCAATAGGTTGCAAATATCAAGAAGAATTTGAAAGCAGCCGAGGACATACAAAAAAGCTATGCAGATAAGCATAGAGTGCATAGAGATTTTAGTTTTGGGGATCATGTTTACCTCAGAGTGAGGGCAAGGAAGATTTCCTTGAAGCTTGGAAGTTGTGCCAAGCTGTCATCGAGATATTGTGGGTTGTTTGAAGTGCTTGAAAGAATAGGTCCAGTTGCATATAGAGTTGCATTGCCTGCTAGCACTAGAGCTCATAATGTTTTTCATGTTTCTTTGCTTAAGAAATATGTACATGATCCTAACCATGTGGTAAATTGGGATGTGATTCAGGTGGATCCATTACGCATCATCGATAGGAAGGTCACAATGCTCCGGAATCGAGCCGTTGGACAAGTGAAGGTGCAGTGGGAACACTACGGCCCTAAGGAGGCTACATGGGAGCTAGAGGATGCCATGCAATTGGCACATACATTTTTGTTCAATTTTGAAGAGAACTGAGGATAGTGTTGTTGTAAGGGGGAGGGGAATGTAACACCCCAGTTTTGACCCCAAGGGGGAGGGGAATGTGTGCCCTGGTTTTGATCCCAAGGGAGAGGGGAATTTGTGCCCTAGTTTTGACCGCATGATGATTGAAATTGTAATGATGTATATATTTTGATGAATCATGGCAAGGAGCTCAAGGCCAAGGCCCTATCATTGATTGATGTTTTGTGTATAGGTGATCAAGGTTGATACCTATGGTTATGGTGCTAAGTAAGGCACAATACATTTTGATATATCATGTAAATATACAATTAACAAAATACCACAACTAGCTATGGGACTACAATGTGAAATATATGAGGGAATGATTTCACAAGGAATAGGGTGGGGAGTTAGTCAAACCCCATGAGCCAATAGGGTGAGCCCTGATGTCAATGGGGAAACCCATGAATCCTCAACTATCTTTATTCCTATGTCCTCAATCATTCATTTCTTCCAGAAGTTGGTTGAGGAAGTTAATGCCTTGGGGTGAGCAAGGAATGGCAGTTTGATTGTTTGACTAAGAAAGCCTGCAAGTCTACAATCTGGGGAGCTGCGTTCTTTCTTCTGAAGCAATTAAACCCTGGAATGCGTTCCTAGTCTGTCATTTTTTGTGGGTCGCGCTGAACTTTTTGGTTAATCTTCCATCTCGTGGGAATTTTGTGGATTCATGCATGGTTGTTGTGAAAGCACGTTCATTTCTAATCATACATTCTCACTCATTTTCACGGGTTGTTCATTCCCGATCCCACAGTCGCGATTTTTCACTGTGGTGCAACGTGATCCTATGCTTGTTCACTTTCTGGAGTGGTGAAACAAGTTTTTCTACAGTGTTTCTCTTGAACTACAGTGTGGTATGAAAAAATATTTGTCTATGTGTTGCAGAGTGAAGCTTACGTTGTTGTGTTTACTTGTGGATTGTTGTGATGTGCATCCTTGTTTTGGTCTGGAAGGCTTAAGAGTGGAAGAGGCCTGGAATTGGTTGATAAACCTAGTGAAGAGAGGAACCTCATAAACACATCAAGAGGGGCTAGAAAATCCTTGATGCACACCCGAAAGAGAATTGGAAGGGAAGGTATGGCCCTAGGGAACTATGTAGCAGTGAAAGGAATACTTCCTTATGTTGGGTGTGTAGGTATGGTGGTATGCCTAGCTGGATAGATCTGGTGAAGGTTTCCATAACTATGTGGTTGAGCTCACTAGCATAGTAATTCTTCCTCCCCACTTCCTTAGAAGCCTGAGAAACCCAAGTGTTAGCTGGTTTGGCTGTGTCTTGTTGTGCATGTTGGCCATGTGTGTAACCTTGGCTAGATAGTATGAGAAACCCAACTATAGGTTGGTTTGACTGTGTTTGATGTGTATGATGGCTATGTGTGAGTCTGTTGTTCCCTAGTTCCTTGTGGATATCATGCCCAGCTTGGGGGTGGCAGTTTGTTGAGAGATTAATGAACACACTGGCCTATGGTTGGGTGGAATGTTGCACTGACATAGCTAGTTGCGGGACGACTTCATCATCAAAGATAAGTATCTCGGTTATGTTTGTTTATGTTATGTGTTTGTTTATGAGTTATTATGATCATGTTGAATGCATATTGATGATTAAGTAGAATTTTAATTGTGTATGTTTTCCTATGTTTTACTTATGTATATGCCTTGTATGTTTCAATGCACTTCTGCTTTTGGTCATGGAGACTAGAAGCCTGGTTACCGGGCCAAAAATGCAGCTAAGGAAATAAATGTTTTGTTTCCGCCCCTTGGAATCTGCATGAGGGAGGCGGAAGGCAGAAATTGGAAAAGAGAAGGTTGAACAAGGCAGAAAGGGTGTTTTCCGATTGCTGAAGTCCGAGGTCAGAAAGCGGAGGTCGAAAGTGCAGAAAAATTCTAAGGCAAAGTTAACTTTCTGATTTCTTAAGTTCGAGGTCGAAAATCAGAATCTGGAAGTGCAGGGAAGGTTAAGGTCAAAAGTTAGTTTTCTGACTTTCGATTTCTGAAGGCGGAAAGCAAAAGTGCGAAAGGCGGAAGGTGAAAGATCTGTTAATTATTTTCTCTGTTGGTTATGCTCCCAATTTCCGATTTCCAAGGTCGGAAAGGAGGAAAGAAGAAGTGCGAAAGAGCCATTAAGTATTTTCAATGCACATTAGATTGCTGATTCCCAAGTTCCGAGGTCAGAAAGCGGAAGGGTGGAAGACAGAAGTTGGAACTGCGGTTGAAGGACTCCGTTGTGTTTTGAGTTTCGACTTTCGAGTTCTGGGAGGAAGGAGAAAATGAGGAAGGGCGGAAGGTTAATGTTTCTGTCGCACATTATGTCTTTGATTTCCGATTTCTGAGGTTGGAAGGGTGAAAAGCGGAAGTGCAGAAAATAGAGTGCGAAAAGGACAGGTTCAATGCGGAAATGGTGTTTCCGGTCGTAGAAGGGATCTTTCAAAGGAGGAACAACTGTGATTGTGGTTTCTAATCCTGAGAATGAAGTTTGAAGTGTGTGTTAACGTCCATTCCCTATGTTTCGAAGGAGAACAAGGGTTCTTGTTAAATTATCTGCATTATGGGGTATGGGGATGTTACACACAAGCCATTTTCAATGATTTTATAGTTGTGTAGGATGTACGATTTATACGACTCATACCCATTCGTTGTATGAAGTTGCAACAAATTTCTGGAACTTGTGCATGATTCTGCATCTTATTTAGAGTTATGGTTAGGCATTGTTTTTTGTGTCTTGTACTTCAAACGATGGTTCTTATCCTTCTTTACGTATGAATCCTTGAACCTTCTGTGTGGGGAATTTAAGGCATCAATGTATGTGATTTTTTTTTTGCATAGGTGCAGGAGTGATTTTGAGTTGTCCTTTATTAATATTAACAAAATTTTCTTCCTGCTCTTTTATGCTTGAAAATACATATGGTGTAACTGCTTCTTCATCTTTCCTTTGACTTGAGGAGTAGGACGTATGTGCCTTAGATTGTTCCTTGTCCACATGCTTCTTAGATTCTTCTTATGGCCATTGTATTATCAACATTTTCAATTCTTCAACTAATTCTTTTATGTCTTCATGAAGAACTTGCGTCGTCACATCGATGTCTGATATTTTCGCTTCAAGCTCTGTTGTTTTTATTTCTTTAATCTCCCATTTTAAATCATTTTTAATTTCTTGAGCTGTTTTATTTCTTTTAAAAAACCCATAAATGCCTACATCAAAGAGCATTTTGTTTTCTACAAAATATTCAATTTTTTTTAAATAATAATTATTATTAATGAATTAATTAATAATATTATTTATTACTATTGTTTTCATAAACTATATATATGCTTTTTAATATATAGTTTTTTTAAGGATTAAAATATTGTTGAAAGAGGATAATTTAGGGTTTTAACAAGATTATAAATATATATATCTAGTAATTGAATGATGATTTTACAATAGAAATGACCAAGTATAAATATGGCTTATTGGTAGCGACATGTATCATTAAACATGATGCTTAATAATTAGTAACTAATTATCCTAACTAATAAATGCATTACAAATATTACTTGTAATAACCAACTAAGTTTATTACATAAGGCCTTAGGTTCCTCATCCAACATTGGTATAGTCCTCGAATACCATCCTTGCTGCTCAAAACCTTCAAATGGTACCCATATCCCCATTCACAGTCCAAATATCACCTAAAGAGGTCTTGTTTGATGGTTTGAGGCCTTGGTAATGGCCCTTATGATTTATAAGTTCTTGCTTTAGGGATCAAGTCATGTGTTTACTCCACTAAACATGGCTAAGCCCCCATGACCCATTTGATCTTAGGTGCATGATAATATAGTTGCACTCATATCCTCACTTAAACTCTAGATCACCTACAAAGGTTATTTTTGGTCACTTGATTCCTCATATATGGTGCTTGAGTTATAGAAGCTTCATGTAGGTTATAATACCCATCTTTCCTCTCCCAATCATAATCAAGGCTACAACAACCATACTTTGTGCTCAAAATGTACAAATGGTGCTTGTGCCCTAATTACGATGCCAAATACCCTCTAAAAAGGTGGTTTGTGTGGTGTTTATTTGAGGTATTTTCCATGCCCCTTAGTCTGTAGAAGCTTTGTTTATGGTACAATATCTGAGTTTCATCTTCCTTGGTAATGCTAAAGGTCTTTAGACCCATGACTAGTACCGAAAACCTATAGATGGGACTTATATCCCCTGTCAAAGATGAAAGATACCCTTTATAGGTTTTGTGTTAGTTTTTGAATCCCTCTTCCAGGTCCTTGTTCCTTAAAATATTAAGATACTACCTACTTTCCTCACATTACCATGGTCATCACCTTAGACCCATCGTGGGTACTCAAAACCTCATAATGGAACCCATATCTCTAACTTGAGGCAAAATATCCCTTAAATAGGCATCTTGTGGTGGTTTGATGCCTTTCTCATCACTTTGGAGGAAAGCAAGTTTCCTTTAGGTCGTAATTCATAGGTTTCCTCCATTAACCATGGTTATGGACCTGATACTCATCCATTATGCATAAAATATCCTCATGGAAACCATCCTCACTTTAGGACCATACACCCCATAAAGAAATCTTGTGTGATAGTTAGAGGCTAGATTCATGGCACACGATCCTTGAAAGCTTCCCTTGTGGTATACATGGGTTGAATTTCCTCCCCCAACCATGGTTAAGGCCCCAACACCCATCCTTAGAGACAAAACCCTCCTAATGGAATGCATATCTTCAATTGGATAGAAACAATCCTATTAAGAGGTCATGCATGTTTATTTTAGGCCTCCTTCATGTATCGTTAGCCATTGAATATTACATTAGAGCCTAATGCCTTAGGTTCCTCAACAAACATTGGTATAGTCCTCAAATACAATCCTTAGTGATAAAAACCTTCAAATGAAACAAACATCCAATTCATAGTCTGAATATGCCCTAGAGAGGTATTGTTAGGTGGTTTGAGGCCTTGTTGATGGCCCTTAAGATTTATAAGTTCTTACTTTAAGTACCACCACTAAACATGATTAAGCCCATATGACCCATCCCTAGTGCTTGAAACCTATAAAATGGCATTGAAACCCCAAATTGTAGGCCAAATATATGTTCAAGATTTAAAATTCCATATCATTCGCATGATTTGTAACCCATCGGAAGCTCATTGATGGGTTACATATTGTGTGTGTGATATGTAACTCATTGATGAGTTGCAGATCATGTGCACAATGAGTTACATATTGTGCATGCAATATGTTTTGCAATTATAAAATAGATAAACAACCCTCTCCATGATATTTTCACCTCACATATTCCCATCATAGTGATAGTGTAATGACGAATGTGACCGGAAGCGCTATTTAGTGGGCATCCTTTTCTTTATCAATTGCCTCTTTAGTTTCCAATCAATAGGTATACTTCTCTTACCTATTGTTTTCATTGTTACAATTTTTAAAAGGAAAAAATCAAGTTTTTTTAGCCTTTAATTGTTAACATTTGTAACAAAGAAGATGTTTAGAAATTTTTCTTTCTACATTCTATTTCCATATGTTGTTTCCCTCAACCACAACCACAAGCAATGGAGAAAAATTATAAACTCCAATTTGAAAAACATTTTTTTTTCCTTTTAAAATGCAAAAGTGAATCAATAAGTATTATTATTGGATGCTTGTAAATATCAAGTAATCAACACTCTTTAACCAATCATTGAAGGTTTTCTCCAAAACTATCCTCCCATATAATTTCCTTGTCATGGTTTACTATTGTAATTCACCAACTATTACAACATTACATCTTCCCCAACCAACATTCTAACCTAGATTTATATAAATTAATGTGTTGTAAATGATTTCTTGAGTTTGCTTCAATGTTAGTGAAATTGAGGAAATAATTGATCAAAAACAAATTCTTTGACTTGCAGACTCTACAGATGAACACTGATCCTAGATGTAGGCATGATCATCCTAAATATATTGGTTTTGGATCATAGATGTACTTAGGGGTAGCATATTCCTTAGTATGTATATTGTATTCCGAAGTAGTGAGCTATCACTAGTATGTATGTATCATGGAAGCTACATGCCATATGTATATATTGTACTTAAAATATTTCAGCTATATAAATTATACATAGATGTTCAATATATGTGGGAGTATTTTGAATCTACATTGATGTTGTATTTTAAAGAATTTCAGTGACATACATCACATCATGCAATTAGCACTAGTGAGATACCAGTGATATGAATCTTGCATATTGTTATGACCCCTAAATTCTTCATTTAGGATTGGGACTTAGGATGTCCAATACTCCCTTAGGAAAACTAAAACTCATGTTCTTTCCCACTAAACAATGAACATATATCATTTATAGAATATATCAAGGGTGTGAAGTTCATTGGTAGTTGATGGTTTTTATTGGTCTTTGAATGTCGAATGTTCAACCCATTTGGTAGGTCATGAGTAATATTCTAGGGTCCACAATTCAATAAAATGTTTGAAATGTGAACTTTATAGTCCCCATATTCCAATTGGGGAAAAACATGCAAGGGTCAAGGGATCAAGGTATAGAGGCCAACATTTTTAAGATCAAGTTAAAACTATGGAACAATTAACCTTTGGATGAAAGAGACAAGATATTAGGTATTTTGTGTTGAAGAAGAAGTAATCATTTAGACAAAGTCTTCAAAATATGCTTAGAATACCAACCAAATTTCCTTAACCATAACAACCAAATTTTGACAAAGTCTTCAAAATATGCTTAGAATTAAAAATTAAAGGTTTGTGTAAGAAGAGTGATGAAAATGATGAGTAAATTTTTTATATGTGTTTGATTTTATAACATGCTCAGGGCTCGAGATTTTTAATGACCAATCAAAACATTATAAAATAGTGACAATGTTCACAATGAATAAGAGTCATATCATCGAACAAATTTGCATTTATGTGATCATATTTGTTACTTTTTATAGTAATAGGAATGGAATAGATATAAAGAGAGTGTTTTGGTAGCATTATACACTTTGTAATGGGCATTCATGATGAGGTAAAATTGATTCACTACTAAAAATATACACTTTCAATTCAAATTAACTACTTTATCAATTATATTGTTCAACTGGCACGCACATTGAGTCATTCGCATAAAATATATTTGCACTTCAAGAATCCATCTTCTATTCAAAAAATAATTTCTTCAAACAATAAAATGGGAGTCAAGCACATAATCAAGTTAAACATTGTTCTTGCATGAATTAATAGTGGGATATATAATACATTGATTAAATTGAGGCATCTATGTTGTGTATTAAATCCATACATTATAAATGATCTTTAAGAGCACAATAACACTATAAAATACTCTCAATTGGGTCTATCACTAGTGGTTGAGAGGAGTGTTATACTCCCTACTTCAATTCCTATAAGTGACATATTGAGCTCCCAAAAAAGTATTTTGTTGACAAATCCTTGAATTAATGAAAAATTAGGTTTACCTTTGGTACCATCCTCAAAATGAGGGGAATTGACTAGTGGATTTCCTCAATAAATATATTTCATAGGGAATAGAAAAACACGGTAAAAGTTTGAATTGATGAACTCTTAAGGAAGTGGTAGCAAGACCTTACAACAAATATCTTAATAGTCAAATTATATAATGAAAATGGAACACAATTTAAATTCATATCATTTCAAATGTTCAACTACCATTATTTCCCAAACAAACTTGTGGCAATTTATGGCACTTGAAAACACTACTGCATTAGGTCTTCATGGCTTGACGGAAAAATAAAGGGTCCTTGAATGAGTTTGGGCTGCAACTTGCAACTCGACATAAAATGAACATCGTGAATCAAATCAATAAATCATTGATTCCATTGGATTCTTGGCATCCAAAATAGCCAAGGACCCTCGTCCTAGGGTTCCATGGCTCAGAGCATGTTTTATTCATCGATTTGGAGAAATAGAATTTTCCTGAGTAAGAGGCGATGCAATTTTTGGATTGCGTGGTCTGCTTTGGGAAATCCTACCCAAAGAGCATGCCAATAGTATGGTCACACAAGACTTGCCCAAATAACCTTGCATCAACTTACAACACTCGAAAACGCTACTCCAAGTAAATGATACTCACACAGGCCTTGCCCAAATAAATTATACATTAAAGGCCCACAATTATTGTATTCTTATATGAATTTTAATTCTCATTTTTAGGTTGAAGTTGTAAAATTAATTAAAAAAAGAGAAGTAGAATTCCATTAACCATGGAGGTAGAATGCTAGAGTCAAGTAGTTGGAAAGGAAATTTGAATTACTTTTTTCTTTCGCAGAGGACTTTCCTCTCTTGTAAAAGGTATCTCTTTTGACATTGTAATATATATTCATATTTTGAAATGAGCGACATGCTTAGATTATGCACCATACTCTAATGAAATTGTCCATGATTGTAAGTTGTCTTGACTAATCACTATTTTGTTCATTTCTTGATTGTAAGTAACTTATGAATCTTATGGAAAAAGTTCATTCTCATGATAATCATATTCACTTTTTATTATCATACATTGCTAGTTTTTAGGGTGTGACTCTTCAAAGAAGTAGTTAAGTTATCTTTGGTCCTCAAATAAAGTGACTTTGGATTATTGTGCAAATATTGTAGCTAAAATATTCTTCGTACTCTTTGCATGTATTT
>LPNX010135601.1:42414-143919 GCA_001517045.1 Pseudotsuga menziesii | reverse complement strand
ACCATTATATTCCATGTCATCATATGTGTCATGCCACATCCTCAACTATGCCATGCGATGTCATCATATGTGTCATGCCACATCCTCAACTTATACCATGGCATTACTACTTTAGTCTTTCACTGAGTTTGTCCTGCCATCATATCCACTGGTTATTCCTTTGTCATTCGTGAACACCTTTGACATCAATGAAAACTATAACCCAAACTTGTCAACAGACGGTGCACTAGATATGGACATCTTATCTTGTTAGCTTCTCAAAAATCTTATATTTATTGATTCTCTCTTGGATGTTTCTCTTCTAGTTTCAACATGAAAACAGTTTGAATCATCAACTTGAAGGGATAAGACCTAACTACTAAAATAGAATAAGACGTAACTACTAAAAGAGAATAAGACGTAACTACTAAAAGAGAAGATTCTCGTTTTAGAGATAACCCTTTGAGTTTAGTTAATATTTCTTGGATGCATTTGGAGGATTTATAAAAAGCCCTTTTTGCTTCCTTTATCTTTTCAATAGAATATGGTTTATAATTGCACATATTATCTACTCTAGATTGGATGCATATAGATCATGCTCTTCATAGTTATAATCTTCATATGTATTAAGGATTATCTAATTTAGTAATATCTCTAATTTCATTTCTATAGTATGGAACATTAATGGGATGGCTTGTTGTAAATTGTACTATTCAACATCAACGACCATTACCCATTATTAGGATAGTCTCCCATCTATACTTGAATTGACTCCATTTCACAATTATATACTTGATATTTGCAAAATTATACACTTGATACTTGAAAAAGAACTAATTTGATACTTGAAAAATTAAGATGTTTGCTAGAAATTAAATGTAGAATTTTATTATTATGAGGCATAGATTATGAACTCATTAATATATATATATATATAGCTGCTCTTATATTAGGGTAATTATTAATTCATTTCGACAATTTATTTTTATAAGGGAAATAAATAGAATTATAACAACAAATACGTCAAAAGTGAGAACACATTGACTATCCAAAAAATAAAATAAATGTATTATTTGGCCTTGATATAAGTATGATATCTACAAATAATTAACAACAAAATAAAAAAAGCATAAACATAACTAAACAACAAGACAACGATAATCTTCAAGCATTTGATATACAAAAGGCTCCATCATTTTTTCTAAATCCGACTTTCTTCACTTTGGCTAATTTGTCAAATCCTCTAACACCGAAATCACTAGAGAGAAATCTCCTTCATATAAACAGAAATCACTAATTAACACTTTCGATTAAAAATAGAGAGAGAAAACTCCTCCATTTTTCGATTAAAAATAGAGAGAAAACTCCTCCATATAAAATGGAGAGAAAACTCGTGCATATAGAGTGAGTTAGATCTAATATACAATAAAATACGATATTTGAACAACCAAAATACAATATTCCCTAATTGCGTCAAAGGGGGAGCAGTAGCACTACCATCGTTTTTCAAAACAAAAAAAGATCAGACTCTTTGCGAAACTTCAGCATTCCCCGCACTTGAGTCGCGTTTTGTCAACACGTAACAGAGAGAGCTCCATTTGCCGCCATTCTTCTTTTCCATATACAGATCTTGCAACATCTCCTGAAGCTTCTCAAGGGAGAGCCCCTTCGTCTCCGGCACAAAGAGAATAACGAACACCAATGTGATAATCGCTATTACCATGAATACCAGAAAAGTCTTGGACACACCGATGGAACCTGTAAGACTTAAGAAAGTCTCCGACACGATGAGATTGGAGACCCACAGACTCGTGGCTGCAAGTCCTCCGCCGATTCCTCTATATTGAAGTGGGTAGATTTCTGAATTCACTGCCCACGGTACGATTCCCATGCCAGGCGCAAAGAAGATGATATACAGAGCCATTCCCATTATGGCAAGCCACCCAAACTGGCTTGGGCATCCTCGGGTGAACCACGAGCTGCTAGAATGGCGTAGATTATGGCACATATCCTGCACAGTTTGATTGGACACCAGGCAGGATCCAGTAAAGCTGTGACCCTGTAACAATCCATCACGGTAGTACCATATCATTGAGATTTAAGAATCTTGAATTGTCTGTTCACTAATTTGTAATTCTCATGCAATGCAAGAAAGAATAATAATAAAAGTACAGAATCTCAATGATATAATACCTTTTTGGCTGGTTCTGATTGACAGAATCCACAACTGTTGGTGAGGCACTCAATACAGGTCCAAGGCTGATTTGCAGTTTGATAAGCTGGGCAAACATAGTCGCTTTCTGCCCCGCCCAAAGATTTCAATCCTCGGGGGCTGAGTACGGGAGGAGAGTTAGTCTCTGTGTAATGGAATACTCCCGTGAGCATGGCAAGCGAGAGGATAACTCCACTCAAGCTCAAGATTGCAAGCATCCTCCTTCCTGTTTTGTCAATGAGATACATTCCCAATAAGGAACCCAGTGCATTCAGTCCTGATGTTATCAACGATAGGAGCAAAGCTGTTGTGTTCGATGCAAAGCCTGCCAGTTGAACAATTGTGGGACTGTAATACATGACAGTGTTTATCCCTACAAACTGTTGCAGGACCTGTTACAAAACAAATATTGAATCCAAGAGTACTATTGAGTTAGTAATTAGTTTAGTTGAACCTGCATCAACCATGAATGAATCCCAGAGTTAGTTTCTGTTTTTCTACCAAGATGAATATAGTAATGATTTACCGAAAGTCCGACGCCTGCCACCACAGCCGGTCTAAGTTCCGGTGATTTTATCAAGCTAAGAACTTTATCCTTCATTTTGTCCCCCTTTTCTGCAGCAATGGAAGCTTCGAGAGCCGCAACTTCAATCCCCACTTCTTCTTCAGGATAGAGCTTTCTGAGAATCGCCACTGATTTGTCAACCTTATTCTGCATTTCGTTATTCATTTGCACAGTACACCATGCATGCATGCATTAATAACTACAATTTAGAGAATTGCTTGCTTGTTTATAGATTAATTTAGAGAATTAGCTACGAACCTGTTTGTATAACCAGCGGGGAGATTCCGGTAAATAAATCACCAAAAGCAGCTGAAGCAGAGCCGGTACGCCTGCAACACCGAGCATCCAACGCCATGTCCCTGGTACCTGAGAAACGCAGGTATCAATATATATAGATCAATATAGGGCTCCAGATCAATTGTGTTTTAGATTTTGGCATACCTTAGTGAAGGCGAGATTGATGAGATAGGAGAGAAACTGTCCTCCGGTTATCATAAGACTGTTGGTACTAACTAATGCTCCTCTTATTTTAGCAGGAGAAGCCTCTGAAATGTAGAGTGGGACGCTTACAGAGGCGATTCCTACACCTATACCAACGAGTACACGACCAAGAATGAGAACAGCTGGACCGGGTGCCACAGCCATGACAACTGCTCCCGCAGCAAACACCACATCCGCAATAAGAATCGACGGCCGCCGCCCAATATAATCGCTCAAGAATCCTCCTACTGCCGACCCAAATATAGCGGCTGCAATGGTCACGCTCACTATGGTCTCCTGTAAGGAGCAAGATTCACGGCAAATCCAAATTATAACGTTACGTTTCTTTCTAATTATCAGATGGATCTGCAATGAAAAATTATTGAAGTTCCAGGCCCCATATCATGCAATGGCTAGACTACCTTCTTACCTGCAAGATTACGCTTTTATTTACTGCTTCGAAATCATCTCGAATATACAGCAAAGCGCCAGATATCACTCCTGAAATTTAGAAACACGGACTTAAAGCGGCCAGCTGATAAAACACAGAGTTCTTCCAACCCAGGCATTCAAGATCCCTAATTAACTTTAATGCCCTGAGAACCAAACAGTGTCTGTGAAGTTACCTGTGTCATATCCGAAGAGGAGGCCGCCCACCCCTGCAGAAAATGCGAGCTGCAAAATAAATGGATTCTTCAAAATTATGGACCAAAACGTTTTGAACTCCTCGGCGCTTGCTCCATGAGCTCCTCCCTCCATTATAATCGCTTACCGGAAGAGGAATTCGCTTCACAATATATAAAATGGGTTATTATGAATTTCCCTGGCCTGGCAGGTTTAAATATTGCAATACCTGAAAAACCAAAATTATTTTGTAGTCAGGTTAGCAGCTTAGAGACGGAGACACACATTTATACATTAAATGAGAGCAGATTCGGATATTTAGAGCTTAGAGACGGAGGAACACATTTATACATTAAATGAGAGCAGATTCGGATATTTAGATTTTCAAGATCTCAGGTCATTCAAATTGTAATTTGACCAACAAAAATTGTGTACTCCAATACTCGGATATTTAGATTTTCAAGATCTCAGGTCATTCAAATTGTAATTTGACCAACAAAAATTGTGTACTCCAATACACCTAACCTAATTTAGACTAGAAGATTTCTGAATCTATTCAGAACATTCAAATTGTAATTTGAACAAACAAAACTGCTGCAATCCAATGCATCAAGATCTCTTAATCTATTGAGATGAACTTTATTTCGACCAGGCTGCTGCTAAAGTCTATAGGGAAGAGGATTTGAACTTTATTTCGACCAGGCTGCTGCTAAAGTCTATAGGGAAGAGGATTTGAACTTATGACGTCTTACTAGTTTTGACTAAAGAAAATGTTTTTGTTTCATGGAATTGTAAAATTAACTACTAAAACCTACAGATCTATACCCTATCCTCTCTGGATTTGAACCTATTACCTCTTTCCACCAAACACATATTCATTTCTGTTCCAATATAATCATACAAAAATATAATATATAATTAAAATTTGTAAAAAATACATTTTCTATATACACATATACATATTAATAAATCCATTTTAAATCAAAAATTGAACTTAAAATGTTTTAGCACTCCGCTTACCTCAAAATAGATGGAAACAAATACTCTGAAGTAGATGCCAAAGAATTCTCTTTGCAAGTGATATCCAAGATAAGGCTCCTTGCAATTGACACTCAATTTTCTGGAAAAGCCACCCAATATGTGGAAACCGTGTACTCTCTCTCAAAGAATTGTCCTTAGAAGTGATACCCTTTATATGGAAAAGCCTCTCCTATGCCAAAGGAGAATAGAGTTCTCCTTGCAAATGATTCTCCAAACAAAATAAAATGGTGATGTTTTTCCAAGGAGTTATTCACTTATATAAAGAATCTTCAACCCTATCTCATGGTTAAATTCATACAAGGAGTAGACTTTGACTGGTTTGATCATCCAAATTTGGTTATATAATATTGACCTTTTGACTTGTTCGATTATCCAAATTTGGTTATACACTCCTAAACTAGTCAAATTGAAATTTTTAGGAAATTATATTTTAAAAGACATAATATTCTCAAATATCTCTATTATCTCAACAATTAATAACTTGTTTTATTCTTGATAACTTGTTTTATTCTTGATAGCCCGGTCAAATTAGCATCTTAGAACTATAATATTTTATTGTATCAAGAGAACTGAATATCATGCTTTAGTGTACCTAGAGAATGGAAGTGAACGGTGATTACATTTAGGGTATAATTAAATATCATGTTGTCTTGTACCATTAGAAGAGAGCATCATGATGTAATAAATAGAGATAAATAAAGTGTAAAATAAAATGATTATGTTTTATTTTATTAATAAAAGTGAGGGTGCATAATACATTTTCTAGGAAACTTGTTAAGTACATCTCCTCATGTCCATGGTAAATTGAGATCATTTTATGATTTCAACTAGTCAATATGCTAGTGGGAAAGTAAAAAACACCCAATGTGTCTATACTATAAATCCATTAATTATATAAACTTGCAACAATCTTTTTATTAGAGAACCCATGGGAATTGGCCATACTCTCTCAAAGATTTATCCTTATGAGTGATACCCTTTATATGGAAACGTAGAGTTCTCCTTGCAAGTGATTCTCCAAACAAAATACAATGGTGATGTTTTTCCAAGGAGTTGTTCGGAATATTCAACCCTATCTCATGGTTAAATTCATACAAGGAATAGACTTTGACTTGTTTGATTTTCCAAATTTTATGGTTAAATTCATACAAGGAATAGACTTTGACTTGTTTGATCCTCAGAATTTGGTTATATAATTTTGAACTTTTTTTACTTGGTTATATAATATTGAACCTTTTTGACTTGTTCCATTATCGAAATTTGGTTATACAATCTTAAACTATCCAAATTGAAATTTTTAGGAAATTATATTTTAAAAAACATAATATTCTCAAATATCTTTATTATCTCAACAATTAATAGATACAATTTCAACAATTCCTTTGAATTTTTAAAATGGAATACTTCTTTCCTTAATAACTTTTATTATTATTATTGATATCCACCTCAAATTAGCATCTTAGAACTATAATTTTTTATTGTATCAAGAGAACTGAATATCATGCTTTAGGTACATTCCTTTGAATTTTTAAAATGGAGTCCTTCTTTCCTTAATAACTTGTTTTATTATTGATATCGAGGTCAAATTAGCACTTTAGAACTATAATATTTTATTACTGAATATCATGCTTTAGTGTATCTAGAAAATGGAAGTGAACCCTAAATAGAGATAAATAAAGTGTAAAATAAAATGATTATGTTTTATTGTATTAATAAAAGTGAGTTTTTTTTGGGTGCATAATGCATTTTCTAGGAAACTTAATAAGTACATCTCCTCATCTCCATGATGGTATTAACTTTCTACTTTCGTTTATTCTAAAAGTGGCACTTTTCCTCATTCTAAAAATGATGTCCATGGTAAATTGAATTCTTAGTCAACAATTAACTCATAAAAATAAAAGATTTCTCCCAATGTAAAATTTAAGACTTAAACTTTGGTTAAAAAAATAATAACTTTTTGGTAATGACTTTAACTTCTCCAAAAGACATGAAAAACTTTGTTTATCTATACAATGTTCCAAGAATATAATTTATATTTAAAGTTTGAAAAATAATCTAAATGTTTTAACATATCATAATCACAAAGGAATTTTATTAGGTTCATAAATGTAAGAAAAAATAGTTTGGGTTATATGGATGGTTAAAAACTTAGATTTCTTTTTTTGAAAATTCAATGATAAATCCAATCCCATATTAATGATTTAAATATTTATATAATATTTTAAAAATATTTAGTTTATATGAGAGAAAATTTATTAAATTTTTAAATTGAAAAAAGAAATTTATTAAGTTAAAAGGTTTGTTAAAAATTTGAAAACAAAATTATTCACTACAATATTTTTAAAATAAAAATAATTAGTTAATAACAAAGAAATTTTATTAAATCCTCATTGATATTAAAAAAAATTATTAAATCCTCATTGATATTAAAATTATAATGTGAGGATGTGTACTCTAGGTTTTCACAAACTCATTATAATGTGAACATGTATACTCTAGGATTTCACAAGTTTACAACCTCTCAAATTGTTCACTTATTTCAACAACTCAATCACATTTTTTGTGTTGTGCACATAATGTATAATCTCATAATTGTTCTCTCATTTTTGCAATATCAAATTTGCACAAATGCTTAGCCTCATTAGTATTCGGCAACCTTTGGCATCAAGTTTCTCAAATTTCAATAGTTGTCATACATTGATCAATCAACTTCATCCTCTTCACCTCTACTTGCATTTTTCTCAATGGCAATGTTCCNTAGTATTCGGCAACCTTTGGCATCAAGTTTCTCAAATTTCAATAGTTGTCATACATTGATCAATCAACTTCATCCTCTTCACCTCTACTTGCATTTTTCTCAATGGCAATGCTCCACCACATAATAATAGTCTCATGAACACACTCTTTTCAGTCCTTTCTATAGCATTCCTACCAAATTTGTATGATTAAGGTC
Source organism: Pseudotsuga menziesii (assembly GCA_001517045.1). Classification (NCBI taxonomy): domain Eukaryota; kingdom Viridiplantae; phylum Streptophyta; class Pinopsida; order Pinales; family Pinaceae; genus Pseudotsuga; species Pseudotsuga menziesii. The sequence goes on along the minus strand of LPNX010135601.1, from coordinate 136,065 downwards.
ATTTCATTATTATAAGTTTGATTTTTTCTATTTCAATAATCTTATCTAGCCCAAAATATGTTCAGAGTAAACAAAACCACAATAATGTTATCTAATCCAAAATATGAAACCACTTGTGAAGTGCCTTAACTTTAGTAATTTCTTCAAAACTGCAAACGTCATGATAGAAATTAAAATAAACTAGATTCATTCTACAAAACAACATTAATATATATTATGTAGATATTCTAAGAAATTTGTGGGGAATAACTATGTCAAACAACACTATAAACCCTTAAGATCAGCTTGTGTTACTTTGAGAGGAATTTATTCATCATCAAAGGCATTTATTGATCATTAAATAAATATTGATGGTCTCATTAGGCCCCATTAAACATAATGGAGCTAGAGTTTTCCACCATTTCAAGTCTCTATGAGTGTGCCAAGATGTTTATATGTGGAGTTTAATCAACCTATCATGCTTTTGGTATCCAATCGTTATTCATATTGTCATTAAACTCATATAGATTTGGGTGGAGGCATGAAGATCATTCACATTTTTTAAATACGGTGAACACATGTTGATTTCATGACACAAAAATCCGAGTGAAATTTTTTGTACAACTCATGAGCACTAGTTTAATTCTTTTAAACTCTCAACGAAGAATTTATTTGAACATATTGTTTGAAGTTAATGTAAGGTTAAGAAATATATATAGTAAGAAATAAAAATAATCTCTCGATAAGTATGACAATAAAAAAATCTTATCCAATAATTCATTTACATAAAACATTCATTTCGGATTAGAGATCATTTTATGCTTTCAAATAATCAATATACTTGTGGGAAAGTAAAAAACACCCAAGGTGTATATACTCTAAATCCATTAATTATAAAATATTTCTAGTGAATATTGTGTCTTATATTTATTTCCTTTATTAAGACAAAATATAATAAAGAAGAAGATAATTGCACACAAAAGTCATCACATCGTGCAACAATATTTTTATTAGAGAACCCATGGGAAGTAAAGTCGAGGATCAGTTTCATAAATAATTTTACATACCAACAAATCTTCATAAATGATCATATAAACTCTCCCTAGACATTTTTTTCATGTGGTTCACGACACTCTGGTATTCTGCGAGTAATGTGGGAAGGTTGGATATTGTCGCTAGAAAGGAGGCTCAATAAGAGCATCAAATATGCCCATTTACCTAGAGAATGGAAGTGAACCCCGATTACATTGAGGGTATCATTAAATATCATGTTGTCTTGTACCATTAGAAGAGAGCATCATGATGTAATAAATAGAGATAAATAAAGTGTAAAATAAAATGAATATGTTTTATTTAATTAACAAAAGTGAGGTTTTTTGGGGGTGCATAATGAATTTTCTAGGAAACTTATTAATTACATCTTCTCATCTCAAGGATGGTATTAACTTTCTACTTTCCTTACTTCTAAAAATGGTACTTTTCCTCATTCTAAAAATGATGTCCATGGTAAATTGAGATCATTTTATGCTTTCAACTAGTCAATATACTAGTGGGAAAGTAAAAAACACTGATTATGCACAAAATTCATCACACCTTGCAACAATCACTAGAAAGGAAGCTCAATAAGAGCATCAAATATGCTCATTTAAGAGCTCAACATGCCACTTACAAGGATTGAACCTGGGTGGGGAGGGTAACAATCGTTCCCCCCAAACACCTAGGCTATTAATGCACTACACTCCCCCCAAACTTTACATCCAAAGGGTTTCATTTACAATTCTCGACACTACTGAATAAATTCTTAAGTATTCCTTTCCTTCAGGTTCTCTCCTCTTCCCTAGCAACTCCCTTAGTTGTGACCCCTCAATCGACTATCCAATGATTAGTCAATCACTAAATATTCAAACCAGATAATTAAAATTGACTCTAGAGTAAGTTGTTAAATGATTTACATGTTGGTGGTCTTCAATTACCACAATAGCTCAACTCCCACCTCTTTAGTTACAAAGGAATTCCACATCCTAGTAACAATCACTAGTTGTCCAATCACAATGTCGCTAGGATTTGTCTCTACTAGAATATATATCTTGACAAGATAATTAAATATGTATATATACTCTAGAGGAGTAATTTGAGATTCTAAATCCTAGAAACCTAATGCCATCACCTGAATCTGGGATGTTGTTTGTGGTTTATACCCAAAGGTTGGTGTGAGGTTTCCCATCATGGCTTAATGACCATGATGTTTCTACCACCTTCGATGAGCCTTATGCAGGTTGGGAGGGGGGCGATGCAATTTCACCTATTTCATGAGAATCAAACCATACCGGTGGATAAAAAAACAACTTTGTTGACAAGTCTTTATGCCACTCATAAGGACAACCATCATGGGTTAATTACCATGGTGTTTCTACCACCTTCATTAAGCCTTATGGTGGGGTAATTTGACCACTTTTGTTATAATCAGACCATAGTGGTGGATAAGAAAACAAATTATTGGAACCATTCAATTAATGAATGATTACATTCAAGGTTGAAACTCAACATTTAATTTTTTATGGAAAAATGACTTTAACATAAAAAAATCATTGAAAACCCATGAAATTGGCCATAACTTTTGTCTTTTTCCTTCACTAAATGTCTTTTATTCTACATTATTTATTTAGCATTTATTATTCAACATTCAAGCATCGAAAATCCAACCTACAATATACATAATCAATCCAACATCTATTTAACATTATTTTTCAAAAAAAGGAAATTTCCATTAAAAGGATGCAATAAATTGCAGAATGTACATAGAAGGACTAAGTATCTGAATTTCAATAGAATCCATTCTTCTCATATATGTATGTGGGATTCCTATACTTTGTTGTTTATTAAAAACTAGCTTATCCTTATACAAAAAATACAACTAACCTCTAGGTATACTTTGTAGAAGATACTGAGGATTAACACACACAAACATATGATCATTTGAGGCTAAGATTGGGGACTTTTGTGGTCTTCACTTTGACAACTTGTCCTTTTGGATCCAATGCTTCATTCTTCATTTAAGGAACCACTGCAATTCCTTTGATGAATTTTGGGGATAACATATTGAGATCTAGGACACCAATTGAGGGACTAGTCAATGATTCTTCCATCTAAACCTCCATAATTGTGGTATTAAGAGGGAACATTTTGGTGCGTAATTTCTCAATTTCCAAGCATAGAGAATGGAATTCATCTTCTAATTTCTTATTTTTTAGCATGAAAATATTTTTTGCATAATTGAAATTTTATTTAATTAAAATTTATAAGTATTATTTGAATTCTCTACATGTTAAACTCTTTAAATGTATTTTTGTTGTAGGGTGAAAACATGAAGTTGGGAAACACTTTTGCTTTCTTTTTGACAAAACAAATTGCAAAATTTTATGTTTTTCAACTTCAACCCCTTCAAACCAATATCTCCCTTAGGAATTTCACCTTTAAGTAAACATAAATGTTTTAGAGAATTGAATTAGCTACATACTCATATTTAAAAAAAGAAATTATCGACATATAGTGGGGAAAATTTGGAGGGCACCAACGACATATACTTTAAAATTTTAAGTATGAATAATGAGTGACCTTTGTGGCCTCATTTTTTCTTAGAGATAGTTATTTATTTTAGGGAAACGAAATGTATAATCATAATCTACACTCATTGCAGTTGTGCATGGACTATATTTTTATGATTTTTAGACTTATACGCTATTTTTTATTGTTTATCGAAATAATATATGTACCAAAAACGGTGTCTTATTGACACATGTTTTTGTCGTCTCATTTTCTTTCAAATGTGACTCTTATCAAAAAAAATAAAAGCACCTTTTTGAAGAGGACACTGCAAGGAAAAACCTTGTGATTTTTTAAAATTATTTTGGCTTTGCCTTCATGACGATATTGAATTTTTATTGTCATTGATTTTTAAGTCACTAGTTTTTTTAATGATAAAGTTTAGAAAAAAATCGTCAAAAATAGAAATCCTAAATGAAATTAAAAATATATATATATGATGAGAAAGTAGATTGAATGATGAATCTACTGGTATAAACTCCGACAGGTAATTCTCATTTTTTTCAGTGTTTCAACCTTGTTAAAGTCAGACATTTCTAAAAACTGCAGAAATGGTGCTGGAAATGTTGACTAAAAACTCTTGGCCAACAGATTTAAATTGTCTTGGGCGAGAGTTAGTTTCGCTCGAAATCTAACCCAGAGTTAAGAAAATCTCTCGGCCGAAAGTTATTTTAAACTCTCATACAAAAAGATAAAATATATCTCGATCGAGATTTTTGTCACATAATGCTTCTAGAATCTTCTAGGGGCCCACATATTAAACTTTCATGATTCCGACGAGATTCCAAAACTTCTCGGTCGAGAGGTGTATAAATAGGCTCTCTTCCGAGAGAGTTTTTATCCATCTCTCAATCGAGAAGTTGTAAACTATTTTTTCAGCTGAGAGTTTGCAGAGCATTTTTTAGCTGAGAGTTTGTAGAGCATTTTTCAGCCGAGAGTTTGTAGAGTGGGTTTGAACCGAGAGTTTAAAGATCGGTTCTCAGTTGAGAGTTATTATATCCATATTGCAACCAGGAATTCACATATCAGAGTTTGCAGATCTGCTGAGATTTCGCATTATCCGTGTTCTTCAGGCCACAAATATTTTTTTTTATCAAGGTATTTTCTTTAACCCCTGTTTTGGCAGGCTCTTATTTTTTTCATCAAACACCTTTTATGAAAACCAAGACTATGGGGAGATATCCTTCTTGACAAGCTAGAGCATGGTAGTTTCAGATTATTTTTATCATTCACCCATTAAGTACAACAAGCATTTTCTCAAGGCCACCTGAGATAGTTTCCCAACACTTTAGTCATTTTCACGACTTTCTGCAAAGTTTATCCTGAAACCCTATTTTGGTAGATCCATAACTTCTTCCTTAGGAACCTTCAAGTCGATCTGAAGATGTGGATAGGTAGACAAAACAACTAGATACACAATGACCATATGGTGCGGTAATTTTCTTCAACCCACAAGCTATGACGGTCTGATTTCCCTGAGGCCACTTAGGAAGATTTGCTACTTTGGTGTAAAAGCAACTTGAACCCTTGTTTTGGCAGGCTATTAATTTTGTCATCAAACACAATCTGTGAAAACAAAGACTATGTATAGCTATCCTTCTTGACAAGATAGAGCATGGTAGTTTCATATTGTTTTAATCATTCACCCATTAGGTATGGAAAGCATTTTATCAAGGCCACCTAAGCTAGTTTTCCAACACTTAGTCACTTTCAGGACTTTCTCCAAAGTTTATCCTGAAACCCTATTTTGGCAGATCCATAACTTCTTCCTCAGGAACTTTCAAGTCGATTTGAAGATGTGGACAAGTAGGCAAAACACCCATATACACAATGACCATATGGTGCGATAATTTTCTTCAACCCACAAACTATGGCAGGCATTTCCCTGAGGCCACTTAGGCAGATTTGCTACTTTGGTTTAAAAGCAACTTGAACCCCTATTTTGGCAGGCTGTTAATTTTGTCATCAAACACCTTCTGTGAAAACTAAGACTATGGAGAGATATCCTTCTTAACAATCTAGAGCATGGTAGTTTCAAATTATTTTTATCATTCACCCATTAAATATTGCGGGCATTTTCCCAAGGCCACTTGAGCCAGTTTTCCAACACTTAGTCATTTTCAGAACTTTCTCAAAAATTTATCCTGAAACCCTATTTCCGCAGATCCATAAGTTTTTCATCAGACATGCTTAATACAAATTGAGAGCATGTTTAGGTATAAATATCAATAGAGTACAACTTGACCATATGCTGCGAGCATTTACTTTAACCTATGATTTATATGGCGGGCATTTTCTTAAGTCTACTTCTAGGTAATTTTACTTTCTCAGGTGCAAATCCTTGTTTTTCCATACCTATAAGTTTTTTGCACAATAGTGCTTAGCATATTACTCTTGTTGGGTCTTGCTCTTATCTTTTTTTCAATGTATGTATTTAACTCCCAATTCTCATATCTTTTCATGCATTGGATTTTAGGTTTTAATTCCTTCAACATGGGAAATCGAAGGAACTGTGGAAAAAAATATGATCGCACCAGAACTGATGAAGAGGCAAGGAAGGACAAAAGGCATGAAAATATGAGAAAGTTAAGAGAAAAAAGAGCAATGGAAAGAAATGTGGAGGCACTTGGTGGTGACGAAGAAATGCAAAATGTGAACCTCACACATGGTGGTGATGAAGGAATGCAGATTGTCGATGAACACGTTGATGAAATAAATGAAGAGCATGAAGGTGATGAGGAAATGACAAATGTGGTGAAAACTATGGGTAGCGTCGATATCGAGCCCATGATTGTTGAGTAAATAAATTTTGATATATGTTTATAATTTTTACTTTATAATATATATAAACTTATATATATGTATATATTTGATTTGAAAGAACTCACAATTAGCTAAATTTATATATTTATTTTTATGCAGGGTCGGCATCCAACATACAACATCCTACCACACTTACCAATTCACAGATATTAATTAGAAGTTGCAACAATATCGTCATTAATGATACGTTTTTGAAGAATATGGATTCAAGTAAAATTGAAGAAATGGGACCTCCGATGCTTGATCACACAACTCGTTATAGAGTAAAAAAGATAGTCAAATAACATTTTGAAGGTGTTTTTGTCATAGAACAAGCTCAATTGTTAAATATGTTGTTAAAGTGAAAATGTCTAAGAAATGCAATGACATTATTGGGCATTAAAAATGTCAAAGAGGCTAAATCAAATGAGATTGTATCACAAAATTTGACACCGGTCCTTACATCACTTGCAAAAAAACGATCTCATAATTACATGGTTGCTCGTAAATCTATTCTAACAGGGGTTGTGGCAAAAAACACTGTAAACAATCATTTGTTGTCTACTACTGCAAGAATCTTAAAAACATCAAGAAAATGTTTATGGAAGCATAAAAACCTTAGAGTTCAATTAGATGAGGATGATGAAGTTGCATGTTGGGGTTTTATTTGTAGGAAACCTTATCAAGATAGACTTCCATATAATGTGAGAGATAGGGTGAAAGAGTTTTGGCATTTAAACTCTCGTGTCTTACCAAATGAAAAGGATGTTGTGCAACGTCGTATATTGAAAGGAAACTATGAAACTCATGCCAAACACATATTAGAGATCACTCAAGTGGAAATGTTCAAACATTTTATGGAGAGTAATGTTGATGCAAAGATTTCCCTTAGCACATTTGTGAAGCTAAAACCATGGTATGTCAGGCCCATCGTTGTTCGTGACACATGTTGTTGTCGATACCATGTAGAATTTGAATTATATTATGAGACATTTCTAGTTTTTTGCATGCAGTGTTGGCCAAATGACCCTCCTGTGAGTGTTCGTGAATTTGTATCTAAAATACTATGTGCACGAGAGAATGATCAATTATTCTATAAGAAACAATCCGCCAGGGGTAAAAAATGTGAGGAATGTTCTGATTTGGCCTTTTTTAATGCTGACTACCAAATTGATGCAAACAATCCTCAAATATCAAATTGCATTGTGAAATGGAAGAGATATGAATATGTTGATTATACTCATGTTACAGATTCAACATCAACATCAAGAAAGATTAATTTAGTTGAAAGTGATATCTCTTTGACATATTTTATGAATTTGTTCAGGGATCAAATATATATAGATATATCAAGCACTCTCACTCAACACAATGGTAGGACTTACAGTTCAAGAAATCACCAGATGTATTTGGAAAGGGAACAATATTATCCATTGTCGATTTTGCTGAAAATTACACTTTCACTCAGCAAAAGGAGATACAGAGTGAGTATTATCATTCAGATCAAGTATCTATACTTGTTCATATTATGTATAGACATGCTGAGATTGATGTTGATGGTTTTGATAACAATCAAAATGATCATGAAGTGATTAAGGAGTACAATTTCTACATGAGTGATGATCATACACATGATACATGTTTTGTCCAACATTGTTTTGGTATGCTTTATAAAGAATTATCAAGATGAAAGATCACTTTTAAAGAACATTGGGTGTGGTCAGATGGTTGTGCTGGTCAATTTAAATCAACGCGCTCATTCTTATGGTTGTATTGCCTTCATAGAAACATGGATGTTCGCCACACATGGAGCTTTTTTGAAACGGGACATGGAAAAGGAGAACACGATGGTGCTGGGGCCTGCATGAAATGTGCACTCAGGAGATATCAAATGAATCACTCTGCTTCTTGCCTTGCAAATTCAAATGATGTTGTTAATTGGTGCAAACAAAATTTGAGCCATGAATTCAATGAAAGGATGGGTAATCTGAGAAGGTTTTTCTGGAATATTGCAATGGGTGATGTTGATAGATCAATACCACATAATTGTACTGCAATCCCGAAAACAAGGGGCTTACACTCCATTAGGAGTAACAAAATGGAAAATATACATGCAATCGAGAAACGAAAGTACAATTTCTTTTGTCTTGCATGTATTGATGATGTAGAGTCCTTGGATTAGTGTCAAAACCAGACTAACAAATTTGTGAAACCATGGAGACACCAAGAATTGACACCATTTTCCCCATTTGGAAATATCAGAGATGTAGAGCACGATAATGAAGCGCTTATGATTGACAAAGATTATGATCGTGTTTTTGATTTGGTTAGAGAATGTGATGTATTTGTTGTCATTGCATCTGTAGATAATCCATAAAAAGTGCATTATTGTTTATTGAGATGCACTAGGTCAAAAAGCACGTCGATGCAAGAATTTAAAGACCCGTCAAATTATACGTATGGTGTGGGTTCAATGGTTATAATGGGACATTTCTTTGCAGAAATAAGGAAATGTAAAGACCATATTCTTTTTCAAGACTATGAGTCATATGTTATATGTGCTCAATACAGTCATTTGTTCATAGCAGCCCGGTTGTAGTTGAAGGCAGTGAAGAGTAGGAAAAATTCCAAGCATCGACAATGGAAATTGTCGATAGAAGATCATAATGCCATTCTTGATAATATGCCACTGGCACATTTCATATGAATAAAAAATACATCAAGGTTGATGAATTTTTGTTCTTTGATTCTAGGGCAAGTGGGTCGGAGGGGCCAAATGAGATTCCACCTTCACATGGTTGGCCTCGTTAGTAGAGAATATATATATAATTCTCGAAACTAAGAGAAGCTATTTCTAACAATATTAATTTAAATATATATTATCGGTTTTGATAAAGCTAAATTCATATATATGTTATTGATGTTGCTGATGTTTTAATGGCTTTAAATATCAATATTGAGTTTGAACATTACAGAACAACATTTCTATTTCTAACTTGTTACATATTTTTAAAACATAAGAAGGAACAATCTCATGATTTTGTATTACTAATTTAAAGACAACTAATGAAGATATAGTTCAACCTCAAGTTATCTCAAAGTTGAATTGAAATTCAACTACCACTAAACTGAAATGTGAATGTCTATAGTTGTTTTCAATTATGAAATTCATTTAGGTATAAAACATTTAATTCTTTATTAAATATTTATTTTAAGTGAAGAAATCAATTATATTATATCCAACATTTTCCTATGCTTTTATTTATAATTAATATATTAAATTTTTGGTTGCTACACTTAGAAACATTTTTCTCATTCTTATTGTTCACATATAGAGGGAAACACTTAAAGCAAAGGAGTATAATATATTGAAACATTCTTTTCAACTTTATGTGAAGACAACCTTCTGTAATGTAGAAACAGAGCGCATTCACATGTAATGAAAATAAGCTGAATTGAGAACAAAATGAAAAAACATTAAGGATTACACCACCATTGCATCTGGTTTCATTTTCATTATTTGTTTTTCTACAAATAGAATGATTACATACAATGATATCAATTTTAGCATCCTCTCTCTTTGACCATCCTCAAAATTACTTAAAGTTTTGTGTGCTCAAAGTGGTGATATCTTCAATAGAAAAATCCATTACCATAACCTTATTTTATGAGAATTAAAACCAATAGTGTATTTATATTTTCAATAGTTCTTGATTATAAGTTTCGTTAGCTCAAAGTGCTGATATATTCAATAGAAAAATCCATTGCCATAACCTTAAGATTTTAAAAGCATTAAAACCAATAGTCTATTTTTCTTTTCAATAGTTCTTGATTATAGATGATCAACTCATAGTATTGATGAGCCTATTCTTCCACCATCCTAGATATAAATTATAATGAACTACATTTCCTTATTTGAAAATATAATTTCCCTTTCTTTGTATTTATCATATCTAAAGGGTTTCCATGACATTTAAATCATTAGTTCCTTTTGAAAAGTGTCTTCTATTGTAGGAAAAGTGTGTTCTATTAGTTCATTTTGTTTTGATTCAAACAAGATTCATCCATGTAATATTCACAAAATTTTTACAACAAAAACCTTGCCATAGTCATAAGATAGGTTCATGCAATCTCCTTATATTATGTGCACTAACGAAGATATTCAAACCCTAACTCTAATCTATTTCAGCATGCTCATACATGCCAACCATAAAATCATCTTACATTCCTATATATGAGTTTCAAAAAGACAATAAAGTAGTTTTGAAAAATTACAACTATTTATAATCTGGACACATGACTTAATGATACATTTTGATGCATTGATTATCTTGGTATGTTGGTGTTTTTGGTGCACTGAAAAAATAACTCATGCACATATTGGTATGTTGGTATTTTTGGTGTACTGTAAAAATAACTCATGCACATACTCAAAACTTTGAAAATAGGGTGATGAAAACAAAGAACATTATGTTGCATGAATAGTGATGGTGATAAAATACAACAATTTTATCTTCACAAATGTGTCAAGGGTGATCTTATCCCCATTATTTATGTCATGAAGATTCTAAAAAAATTCCACTAACTTGGCATTAGTTAACTCATACTCATCTCTTCATTTATGAAAGTGCACCACGCAGCCTTTTCATTCAATGAAACATGAGCATGAATATGGAAAAACACCTTTCACCTTATCCCTCATAGTATATGGAAGTCTATCTTCATATGGAAGCTTAAAAAATTAACCCAACAACAAATTTCATCATCTACATCTAATTGAACCATAAATATTTTATGCTTACACAATAATAACACGCTCATTGACATTAAATGTTTGTAACATTTACCTTGTTTTATTATTTGTATCCCTTGAAAATGAGTTTTGATCATAACATTTACATTTCTGTATTGTCTTAAATTTTATTTGCAACCATGTTCTCAAATAAAACAAGGAGTGGTTCAAAATTCTACATGAATGATGTGTCAAAACCATACCAAAAAAATACATCTAAAATTTATCATTTTGCTATTAAAAAAGGGTCAATTTTACAAATAAAGATTCCCATTCAAATGTAATTGTTCAGATTCAACAAATTAATAATTACATATATGATTCAGTGCAACCGTCATTCTTCATACAGCAGTGCAGCCCTCATTCTGGATAATAACCGCAGTAAAGATGATCATAAGATCTTGTACATGGTGCCAAAAAACTTGGATAATACGCTGCATAAAGATGATCATCATTAGTACATAGCATTGAAAAGTTGCTAAACACTAGCACGGTAAAACCATGTCATCAAAGTAAAATCTACATACATAATAAGAGGACCCTAAACCCAAAATTCGACAAACCTAAACTATTGCAACGTCTAAAAGGAATAAAAACAACTTCAAAAGAGAAAACAAATAGCAAGAAAACTCAAAAAAGTTTTGTTTGATCATCTCAATCATTGGTTTTTGCTGAAATAATCAACAATCAGGAATAAATCAGAAATACAAAAAAACACATAGGCAGAATGTCAATAGTAGCAAAGGATGACAGTCAGCTATTGAAGCTCAACTTTGTGGGTATGAATGTAACCCTATGGGCATGAAAAAGGGTTGATTCATCAATTGCTGTGTGCTTTTCTATGTAGGCTATGCGAAGCAAAGGTTTTCTACATGTGTGGCTAGCCATAATATTCATCTTGTTGATTTTCTGTTGAAATCTTCTACTAAATCTGCTGCAATAAGGACTTCATGTCAGGTCAGCTATATCATTGAAGGAGAGTGAATGAGGTGCTTTCAATTCTTCTCTTTGTTAATTTATCTTCAAGTTGGAAACATTGATGTTATATCATTGCATTGAAATACTACATGTTGTATTTCAGCTTGAAATAAAGTATCCCCTTCTTATAGAGCACCTAGTTAAAGCCTACAAAAACTGTTAATTTCTAGCCATCTAATATTGCATTGATAGGTAAATTTCTGCATGTATGCACAACACATTTACTCCCATCCATTCATAATTTCTAGACCTCTTAGAAGCCCCAATACTCCACATTCTGAATAGGGTTATTGTCACTAGTCACTCACCTCCAACCATTGTAAATAACTAAATTTAAACAAATCATTTAAATTTTTGTTTCACTAAAACAAATCTTCATTAAATACTAAGCCTTCATTGCCTAAGCCACTATATCATCACTGCAGAAATGGACTTGTAAAAAGAGGAATTCAGCAGCTCAATCATAGGTATTGAAGACTACTTCCCCCATAACATAAACTCACCCTAAAGAGATTGCCACATACAACAAGCCATTTCCATAATAGCTCTATTGCTTCAATGAGCTATTCCATCTTGTTGAGAGATTGGATTTTTCCAAACAATGCAACGAGATGTCAAAAATGGATGAAAGTCATCATCGAAATGTTCTCCTCCTTCAACAATCCTAATAGATTTGATCTTGTGATCACTACGATTTTTCACAATGATTTTATTCCTTGAATTTATTAAAGACTTCATCCTTGGAATGAATAATGTATACCCAAAGGAAGTAGGAGAAATCATCAATGAAGGTAAGGAGACATCTAGCCCCACTAAGCGAAGAAGTGGTCATAGGCATGAAAATATCATTATAAACCAGCTCAAGAGGTTCAGATACTTGCCCCCTAAATCCTTAGGAAAGAAATCATGATGGTGTCCCCCCAACATACATTTTTCATAGACACCCATATGTAGTTTAATATGCAGAAGCTTATCTTCCATCCTTAAACAACTCATATTTTGCAAGGTCCCAAAGTTCATATGACCCAACCATTGATGCCACAATTTGTTGGTGTCATCAACATTAGCACCTAGCAACTTCATCTATAGAAGAATACCTTTCTCTTACGACAAGGTTGAAGAAATGAAAGAAGCACTTCTCTCAAAAGAAGTTTTCTCATCCAAAGAATAGGGTACACAATAAAGGCTTTGACAAGTTGAAGGTCAGATGCTACAACTGCAAGAAAAAGGGGCATTATGCAAATGAGTGTAAATCAAAATGAGGAAAAGGAAGGACTCATGCTTATAATGCTACAGAATATGGAACTACTCAGAAGAATGCATCCGAGGAAAATGAGACAAGCAGGGAATATTACCTTGTCTCATCCATTTCTGGATCTATCACCACAAGTGTAGAGACATGGTTAGTTGGAAACGATGCATCCAAACACATGACAGGGTATAAGTGCACCATCACTAATATGAAGCGGAAAATTTCACGTGCAAGGTGGAGTTGGGAGACAACGCAACCTATTCGACCCAGGGAGTTCGATCTACCTCCTTCTAGTTGAGATCAGGTGATGTACTACATGTGGAGGACATTCTATATGTTCCAGGATCGAAAAATAACCTCCTATCAGTTTTGGTTCTTGAAAGTAAAGGATTCATAGTTATCTTCATGGATAATCAAGCGCTATTATGGCCAAAGAACAAATACTTAAAATCTCATGCTATGATTGGAGTTAGATAGGAAGGTATCTACAAACTACTTGGAAAGTACATTCATGCTATGATACATAACATAGTCAGTCCATGTAAGCTATGGCACAAGAGGCTTGGGCACCTCCATTACAAAGTGTTGCCATGATTACAGAAGATGGTCAAAGGTATGCCTATATTTGATTTTAAGCATGATATTGTAGGGGTTGCGCTCTTGGGAATAATTTTAAGAAGAGTTTTTCTAGAAGTTCTATTATATATAAAGGGATTTTTGAGTTAATACATTATGATGTATGTGGTCCCATGGCATCACCCTATCTGAGTGGATATTTATACTATGTACAATTCATAGATGACTTCTCTAGAAAGTCATGGAAAGCACCATTAGTCTCATCCAAACAATGAAAAAAACCCGACAGATATTCAGGGTATGTTTTACAAACGAGTTGCATCAGGGATTCAAAACCTTCCACATTTGAAGAAGATGCTACGTAGAAATTCTGGAAAGATATAATGATATAGGAATACAAGTCTAATATGAAGAATGATGAGTATTGGCATAAGGTCTAGTATTAAATTGCAAACAAGATTCATCCATACACAGTTTAAAGTTCATGGTGGTGACGAGGAGAGCAACAACAAGTTGCTACAACACCCTCGGTGGTGACTAGGGCTGCTACAGCAAGCCTGGTGGCAGCACCACCACCCTTGGTGGTGGTCTAAGGATACAACATCAGCCTTGCAGGTGGTCTAAGGCTACAACAACAGACTTTCATAACCTTGGTGGAGGCCACGGGTAGCAGCAGACCATTGCTCCAACCTTCTTTGGAAGTCTAAGGCAGCAACAGAAGGTTGCTCCAACACACGGTGATGGTCTAAAAACATCTAATATGAAGAATGATGAGTATTGGCATAAGGTTTAAGATTAAATCACAAACAAGATTCATCCATACACAATTTACAGTTCACAGTGGTGACGAGGAGAGCAACAACAAGATGCTACAACACCCTCGGTGGTGACTAGGGTTGATACAGTAGGCCTGGTGGCAACACCACCACCCTTGGTGGTGGTCTAAGGCTACAATAACAGCCTTGCAGGTGGTCTAAGGCTACAACAATAGACTACCATAACCTTGGTGGAGGCCACGGGTAGCAGTAGACCACTGCTCCAACCTTCTCTGAAAGTCTAAGGAAGCAACATAAGGTTGTTCCAACCCTCAGTGAGGGTCCATTAGCCTCTTTTTCCTTCATAGACTAAGTAAATGAATCATGACACTAGCAGTCTAGCACTACCCTGAAAAAAACATAGGAATTTTACAATTAAAGTAGAGACGGGTTTGCCACCCTAGAAAAGCATCTTTATGTACAAAGACTACCCTTGTTGAAAAATTAAAAAAAACAAAGAAATTGTAGGAATTTCTGAATTGTAGAGTTTTAATGAGCAAAACAAAAATTTCATCTCTTAACAAGAGGTTTACCGGAGCTTAACCTTGTGAATTTTCAGCCTTACAGCTGAGATGAAATATAAACAAATCAGCTGCCAGCAATAGCAAACTATATTTAAATTCTTAGCAACCCCAATCCACCATGCAATTCAAGTGAAAAGATACCAATGTGTTCCACTAAGTTTCAGCGCTCAGGTAATCTTACCATGCATATAACAGATATGAAAACACTTACAACAACTATAAAAACAGCAGTAAATCTACCCGTGTATTCTTTGATTGTGGTGTTAAATCACTTAACATATTCACCCTTAACTTATGTCAAATCAGTAAGACATATAGTGTTAGAAATTACAAACCATGAAGAATATTGATGGTTGAAAACTAAATATTCAATTTACACAAGTATTGGACAACTGGAAACTTAAATAATATGAAATATCCATAAAGATGAAGTTCATGCACATACGATAGCCTTAGTACAAGGCTAGTACAATCTTCTAGCCCTCCAAAACCTTAGCTAAGGAAAATGATGAAAACCCTTGCTTAGAACAAGGAGATCCAATAAGCATGCATCACACAAGAATGTCCTCTAAGGAAATACGTCTCCTCTTTTGGGTAAGATTTCTCCTCTTTTTCTTCTCTCACCAAGTACAAACTAGGGTTTCTTCTCAAAATCTTCATCTCCTAATATACAATGGATTAAACCCTAACCCTAGTGTTCAAGATGCTCTAACAAGCTCACTGTTCTAGGGCTACATGTTCCAAAACTCACCATAATCTCAGACTTTTTTATTTTGTTGCATATACTTTGACTCTAAAAGAACAGTAAAGTAAACTGGATGCAAAATTTTAGCCCAGAATGCAAAACAGTACACTTGAAGAAGCTTGGTGTGTGAAAACCCAAGGTGAAACATCTCAGAATTTTTTGTTTTGTTGCATATACTTTGATTCTAAAAGAACAATGGAGTAAACTGGATGCAAAATTGTAGCCCTGTAAGGTAGCTCGAGTGGTTGAGCACTTTGAGCTTTGGAAGGGATCAGGGTTAATCCCACAAGCTAGTTGCCTCTATTGCATTCCTCACTCAATTTCCATACCAGGTCAGGTTCCATAATCTGCACCAACATGTTTACATCGGGTACCATCTATGAAATGCAGGGAAACCCACGTGGTTTTACTTAGAAAAAAATTTGGATGCAAAACTTGGGCATTTGACTAGTTCCCCTGTGTGTTTTTTGATTTTACTACTGTGGTAGAGATCATTCAAAACATCATTACTTGCAAAGGTCTAAGAGAACTTTCGATCCAGTCCCATGACCAAAACAACAAGAAACTGAACACAATAAAAATTAGTATTATCCAGAATTTCAAGCAAACTACCATGAATGCACCACATAAAACTTGAATCCATGCCCTTTTAGGTTTTAGGGATTGACCAAAATAGACAAGAAAGAAATGAGGATTTAACTCTCAACCTTGTAAAATTCTACATAACATAACCATGCTACATAACCATTAACCATGCTACATAACCATGACATTAACCATGCTACATAACCATAAGCATGCTACATAATAGATTCCCTTTAGAGTCAACACCCTGCAAAAGTACAAGTGACTCAGGATGTTCAACAATATCGAAACTAATGAGAGATACAACATGTGATTCTACTGAAATGGAATTAGGAAGGAAATGGGATATGTTATGGTGATATTCCCATAAAGATTCATTTGAACTCATAATCTCCATAATGGACTCATCTTACGGGAAAGTCTATAGGAGATAGTCAAGAGTAGGGAGAGGGGAATCTAGCCAATAAGGAAGATGGTAAGGATCTTAATTTACTAAATGATGGGCATCAACGTATGAATCAGAAGAAAATTTAATGGAATGATATAGGGATTCGAGTGGACTCGGAGAAGGTGTTTCAACAATTTCTTTTCCTTTGGACATGTCACTGGAAGTAGAAGATATAATGTTTACTGTAGGAATTTGAGTACTAGGAGGGGAAGCAGTAGATGGAAAGAATCCCATAAGGGATGAGTCTTTCAAAAGGCCAACTCCTACAAATTGATAAGGAGGGGGTGACTTACCCAACAAAGGAACATTATTTGTTGCGGTCAATGTGATATATGGGGAGCAATAATTGAGTTGATAGATAGTGACAATATTTCCTTCATGAGGAAACTGGAGAATGAGAAATACCGATGAGGTGACAACTGTCATGGAATAAAACCAATTTCTTCCTAACAAAATATTGTAATCAAACGAATCTTCGACCACTTCTACATGGATAGAAACGGTATTTCTCCCGAGTTCAGTAGATAAAGTTGACAACATGCCATAGGGTGGAAATATCGTCCGTCAAAATATTTCAATGTAGTTGGTGATCGGTTGACCTCAGGAGAACCAATGGCTCTCCAGCAAGACATAGATAAAACCGAGGTTGAGGATTCTTCATCCAATACAGTATAATGAGCTTTCCTACCCATCACTTTGGTTGTGATTTGAAATGCGAACTAGTGAGAGAGTCTCGGTTTGAAATTCTCCACATTAAAGGTAATTGTATTAGAATTCTCCAGATCCAAGACCCCTGAGGCCGACAACAATTTTTTACGTTGCGTAGGGAAATTTTGGAGTACTTATAGGGTACACATAGCACAAGGTGCATGAGCTATGTATTCTATGTTATTATAGAATTGGGAAGCTCGATTACTAGGGATGAATACTGATTTCCTGATCATACTCTTAGGAGGACATAAAATTGCGTCAATAATAGTTTTTTCAATGGTAGCCGGCCATTAGAAGGAGATGAACAAGAAGGATTGGTAGAACGGGTCTTCTCAGAAGAAGTACCTTCATCCTTTTTCTATGGATGTTTATCGTATGTCTGAGTTTGTGTGCTCAGTTCAACAGTTTTGGAGGACATCATTTTTATTTCCTACATGGAGGAAGAGGCACAATGCAAACATGTATGATCAATCAATTTTCGTTGATATGGGAAAGGGTCAGCTAGAACTGCAGGTGTAGGATTATTTTTATTATCTCTTCATGCCTAAGACATTACTTAGTGAAGTAATAATCTCCAAACAACAGGTAGGGATACTTAGCCTTCCGTTTTGGTTTTGACTCATTCTATGGAGTCGTAGTCTTTAGAGCCTCCTATTAGTTTTCGTATTTTTTTGACCTACCTTTTCCTTTCTTTTTATTATTGAGTGACTGTGAGGATTGGAATGAATTCAATTCGGCTAAAACAGTAGGAGTTGATGATGTAGCAAGAGAAGAAATTTGCTTCTTGATAGGTTTCGCTGCGAATGGGGGTTGGATTGTACCTATGACACCATCCACAAGAGGTTCAACAAGTTTCTTAATAGGATTAGTGTTGGGACAAGGATAATTAAGGATCAAATCATATAATGTTTCGGATTGGGAATAAACCAAGTCCAAATATTGAGCATGGTTAATAGTCAATTCCTCAGTAACAACGCCTCCCATAGCCACATCTTGGAAAATAGGGGGCAACAATGAATTTTTAAAGCAGACAGCTAGCAATTGATATGGAATAGGAGCCTTGATCAACCTTCAACGTCTCCTCCATTCAGGAATGTGATAATATATGTGGGTGGAAGTAGTTTGTCAAAGAGAAGTCAAGAAATCTATACTAGTATCATAATGGATCTATAGCTAGAAAAGGGTAAGAAATGTTGTTACCAACGAATTAAAATCGACAAAAGAATGTTGTGGAAGTTTGGTGTACAACTTAGCAATCGTACCAGTAAAAGTTCATTGGAAGAGCCATAAACTGATAGAATCATCCATCAAGGAGTTCGACAAATACCATAGATGGAAGGTCATGCCATGGTTTTTTGGATCTTCCCCTGGTTTTCCATAAAACTTTGGAATGTATTATGGTAACTTTACTGGAATAGTTGGCCAAAAAGGGTAGTGTAGAATGGGATCGTTAATCAATTCAGATATGGAAAATCCAATGTTTCCAAGAAGCGGAGTTTTTTATCAGGTTGGGGGTGATTATAATAATTGTAAGGCATGGATACCCTAGTAGGAACATAGGTCGATTGAGGTTGACCATATTAACCCACAAATTGTTGGTAAGTAGGAGTGTTTTTACCTACAAATGGTTGACCTGGGTTAGGTCCAACTTGGGGTCCATAAGCAATTTGGGTCCATTGATGAGTAGCACCTCCTAGGTAAGGAATGTATAAAGGGTTATTATATTATGCCCCGCTATAGTATGGGTTACCAAGATTAGGTTGTGGTTGAGCCCAAGCAGATGCAGGTGCTTGTAAAATAGGACCATAACCGACAGGTCCACTAGATCCTACAACTGGAGGAGTGGGTCTTGAAATATTATGTAAAATAGGTACATAAGGTCCTCTAGATGCATAGGAAGTGGAGGGTAAAGACTGACTTCCAACATTTGGAAAACTCATGGAAGGCATAGAGGGGGACTTGTTAATGAAGAATTTGGAATTGGATTTGGAGCATATTGTGAAATTCCCACCAGAGTGGTGAGTCTAGTGACCATTGGAGCAGGAGGATATTAGCCAAAACTGAAATAGAAGGGAGATTTAAATACCTACCAAGAAGATCGCTTGGTTGAAGATAAGGGAAACTTCTTCTAGGGTTAGGGATTAGCTCCATCGATGAGACATTAGAGGCACTAGTAGAACTGAATTTAGAGATAGCTTGTCATAAGGTGGTTCCCTAAAATGAAGCAGTTGAACCAAACATGGTGGAAACTGGATCATCAGGGTGAAACTGGTTGAACATAGCCCCTGTAGGGGTTTGTATAAAAACATATGGAACTTGAGATGAATATTGTTCCATGATAGGTGGTACTGAATAATTAGTAATATGAACATTCGCAGGAGGAGATAACTCACCCCCTCTTCTGTAACTGGAACCCCTTCCAATTCAGGAATACATCTCCATCTCTTGTTCCTTAGGAGACTAAGTTGTAGAATTTAAAGGATACTTAGGTGATGATCCTTGTATGCAACAGGACCATCTCCAAACGAAATCATCTAGTTTGATAGATCAAACCGATCTGAAAACAAAATCTAGCTAATCAAGAAAAACAAGAACTACTCAAGCTAAAGCAACAAAAAAAAATTGTGATAGTGGTGGATTGAAGGTCTGGATCCTCACAGGATTGTTAGATCACCACAATTCATGATATACTGCAGGGTCCCACAGTAAAATGTGACAAGGAGGATTGGGATTGTACCCTTTCTTTGTTTATGTATATGTAACTTTAGAATGTATTCACTTGTATATCTTATATTGTACCTTGATGTTCCTATAGTGAGAATCATTTGTATTTCATTGTGCCCCGATGTTCCTATCGGGAGAGTCATTAATATAATAAATTCATGTAAATTCCCCACAATTTATTTGAGGTTAACCCTCCTTTTTGATTGGGGGGGAGGGGGGGAAAGTCTCCACAGTTGAGGGGCACTAGGGTTATTAGACTCTCCTAGAGAATTCGACCCTCGTAAGTAATTGTCAAGTCAGAAATTAGTATAAATAGAGAGTGAGCCTCTTTATTTGAGAAACACACTCACCCAGCTATAGCACATAGGTGAGAGAGGAGGAGCTCACACAAGTGAGAGAGAGAACAACTGTTGGAGATCATCTTTCTATCTTTGGGTTTTACTACTACAATTGGTGCTCATTCTATCTATTATGAAGTTGCGGGGTTTTATCCTTTATGGTTTCCCATAGGAAAATATTTGTGTCTATTTTCTCTTGTGATTGATTGATGTACATGTTATTCTCTCAGATAATATCCTAAGATAATACTGTCTAATTGATAAAAATATAACATGGTATCAGAGCTAACCTGAGAAGAAGACACTGTGCAACTGCAGAATCTAGGGATTCTTAATTTTTGGTCTCTCTCCATAGATCATCAGAAAAATGAGGCTAGGATAACTCTCCATTGAAGGGTGCATCTTTTTGTCGAAGCAGAATTTGATTTCGGGCATTTTCAGTTTTTGACCTGTCACTACTATGGGAAATTATGGATTTTTATAGAAGAGGAATTTTTGAGTGAGCCTAGCATAGGATTTATCTCCTCATCAAAATCTAATTTTAGAGACCAAGGTCAAAGTTTTTGGTGTAGTAAAAGTCCCAAAAAGTCAAACCCTAGTTTGACCCCAGGCCTGAAAAACCCTAAAATACTAAAATTGGTATTTTTGGTACATTCGCTATATCGCGAGATTGAAGCAGGTTCATTAGAAAATTTTTTTACAGGATGAAGATAAATTCCCTATGTACTTTGTGTAAAAAAATCAGCCTCATATTTACTATATTCTGGGAGATATGATTCCTCCAAATCAGGGTTCCACCCTGTTCCAGTATTCATCCCTAAACATGACACCTAGCGATAATAGCTATATCTAGGGCTACAAAGGTCCAAATGAAATTTCGTAAGATGGTCCAAATAGGGAACAAACTATAATTTCTGTGGTAAAATTTTTAGAACCTGAACGTGACACAGTGACACGTGGAAGTCTGTTTAATTTTGTTATTTTGAACAGTCTTGAAATATGACACCTTGGGAAAACTCTTAGAAGCCCCAATTGGTGAAACCAATTCTGCTCAAACCTATAGTGTTAGAAATAGGACCAAAAATTATACCTTATTGAGAAGTTTCAAACATAGAGGAGTAGTAATTTCAGATATATTGCAGAAACAATATCACATATTCTGCAGAACAAATTGAAGAAAACTAGGGCACCAAATATTTTGCAATTCTGATCAAAGTTTTGGGAAAATGAGTATGATTCTCATCTCTCCTTCATGAGGCACATATTTCTATCCAATCAGATCTGAAAGATTCCAATTTTTTAAAATTAGGGTTTCGCTGACAAACCCTAGATCAGCTAGATCCGGAACTAAGATGGACACCTCAAATCGGTAAGATCTAATATTTTGTTATTTACATTTGAGGTTCTCATTTCAAAATGACCTATCACTCTAGCTTGATGACAAGCTTGGTGAAGCTGAAAACTTCAAAGCATGGATGTATAGGATTTCACTGGTTCTTGAAGAAAATGAATTGGACACCTACATAAGTGGAGAGCTTCCAGTTCCAGAGGGAGATGGGGCTAAGGCCTTGCCCAAGAAGAACTTGGTCAAGGCCAAGAATATTATTGTTGATTCAATCAAGGATCACCTTATACCACAAGTTTCTTTTCTAAAGGCACCTAAAGAGATGTTTGATTCCTTGACCAAGCTATTTGAAGGGAAGAACATAAATCAGAAGATGACTTTGAGAAACCAATTGAAGAATGTAAAGATCTAGATTGTAGGGACCATACAGTCATACTTTACAAGGGTCTCTAAAATCAAAGAACAACTTGAAGAAGTGGATGAAGAAGTAGAGAATATAGAAATTGTGATAACTACCTTGAATGGCCTCCCAAGATCATGGGATTCATTTGAGGAATGTGTGCCCAAAAGAAGTGATAACCTTCAACAGAATATGGAAAGAGTGCACATGAGAAGAAGCTCAACTCATAATAAGAGAAGAGAATATGGGAACAACTGAAGATCAAGCTCTCGCGATTCAAAGAAGATCCCTCAAGCGATGAGGAATATGAAGAAATCAATTCTTGAAGAACCTCTTATCCATCTTAGCATTTGGATAAGAAATGGTGTTGTTATGATTGAAGAAGATGATGAAGATGAAAGAAGGATTCTACCCACGAAACAAATAAAGATAAGTATTCAATTGTCATTCCATGATATTGTTTTGTTATGCATTTGTTTATATTCAGTTGATGTGTTATGCATGATAGAATGTTTTCATTAATGACATGATACTACTAATATGCATGTGATGGGTAAGTAGATCATGGTGCCATACAGCTCTCCATTTCTACTTATCTAGAATGAAATCTCTTTGCTGACATATTGGATTAGTGCACAATCTCAATGATGTCATGGTAGAGATGGAAGGCATCTAGAAAGTTTTTATGAGATATGGATGAATGTTGTATTGGCTAAAATAGTTGCATGATTATATATTTATCCATAATAATTTTCCATTATGAATATTCCTTTTTAAATTTTTATAACCATACAACTAATGCATTTGACTTTTAGGAAAGATCATGTACAATCACCTACAAGAAAATAAGGATGAGACTTGTTCCAGGTGACAGTTCAAGAAATAATCCAAAATGAAGAATGATGACTAGAATGCGATGTCGAAGACCTGAAGGGAAGCCCGTAGTATCTTCCATATATATCCATAATAACTAAGCTCACTTTATTTTCCTATATTGCTCAGGATCACTAGAAAATTAGGAGGTTTGTATCACACCAAAAGGATAACAATAAATATATGCATAGCTTGAAAGAAATTTCCTATATACACCTCTACAATTTGTTACAATTTCAAAGGCGCCCTAGATAGAACCCAAACGTTTTTTCTATGTTGAAAGCCTTGTAACTTGTTTCTATTATTTGGAGATAAACTATCACATGATGCTTGCCTAGATTATTAAATTGGTTCCAATAAATTAAAAGTCAAGGAAATTCTTCTCAACCAATGAATTTGATTAGGCTTTAAGGTTAGTGAAGCAAATACAAGTTGTATCCTTAGTTGTGTTTCATTTAAAATCACGTTCAAACTAGACTATGTTCCATCCATGGTAGCCAAAATTTAGTTTTGTGTGTGTGTTTATCTGTTTGATTTTATTCTAGTTTATTGTTGAGTTTGACCTAACTAATTTCTATGAAATTAAGATCAAATTTACTGAGATTTGGTTAATGTTAATGACCAATAATCAATTGGAACCATATTATAGTAGTTGAGTTTTCTCGCATTGTATTCTTAGTCTCACTTCTTTATATATATTTTTTCCAAGGAAAACCTCACCAGTTAACACAAGGGATGCTTCCCGACATTCATGGATGGAATCCCTAGCAAAACCCTTGGGCATGGACTGGTGTTCCCATTATAAAGCAATAATTCTTGCAAATTGTTTAATTGGATATTGCAGTGTATATTTGATATTAGTATTTTTTGTTTGAGATGCATATTACTAATTAGTATTTTAACCCAGCCCTCGGCTATCATGCAAAAGCAAATGCTAATAGTGAGCAAACTCGTATTCTACCTTATTATAAAATGTATGTAAGTTTTCCAATGTAATAAAATCTATTCAAATAATAATTATCAAAAAAATACCAAACCTTGAATAGATAAATAATTAAAACAGGTCCACTACATATGTGTGGGATTGAGGGGAAGGTGGAAGATAAAAGAAAATATCATATTTAAGCTTTCCATTCTTCAAAATAGCCACTGCTTTAAAACACACCTACCAGTTTTACAATCAAGTTTCATCTCTGAAGCACCATTCCTATGAACTGCACTCAACTCCTCAGCACCCATTGCTGACATTGTTTTGTCCATTGAAACATCATCTGTGATGAAATCTCCTTGGAGTATGTTTGGCTCTGTGATAAGCCTCCTATTTTCTCTGGATCCAAATCTATCCACATTTATGCTAGAACCTAAAACTGGAAGCACTTGCTCCATCAAACTGCTAATGGTGATATCATGCCTTTTTGACACCGGTAACCTTATCTTCCTGTTACTATTACAAATATCACCACTTCTAATATCAACTAGGATAGTGATATCATCATACAATAATGAATTTCCATTGCACACCCACAAAGCATCAGTATGAACAACAGTTACTGATGGACCCTTGTCACCACTGAAAATATAGGCCATGAGGTGTAATACCAGTATCGTTTACTCTATAAATATTAGCATTACAAGTCACTATAGATGACTGCTAAGTCATACATTGATCTGTACTTGATTTATATCCTGTCACCAATATAATTCCATTAGCTACTAACTGGTATGCATTGTTATTAAGCCCCCCAAAATTTACATCATCGGATATGTTAGATTTATTAACACAGTATGGAGTATCTTGTGGTATAGCCATATTTTTCATTCTAGACATCAGTTCTTCCATGAGTGTGTCAGCATCTGAAATAGTAACATTTGTGTTCTTCTCTGACATGGTGTCTGTGTGCAGGGAGAATTTTGTAGCTGAAGCCCACAAGTAGATTTTCTTGGATTTAATGCCATACTTTTGTTGTCATTAGGTACTAATTAAACTGTTTTCTGACTAGAAGATGCTTGGCGCCTCTTCCTCGCTCTAGATGGAACTTTTTTTATCATTGGGCTGCCCATTTTGAACCAGATTTGTTTTCAAAACTGATTGATTTGTTTTTAGAACCAGATCACCATCCCCACTTGAAATACAATCCCAAACTTATGATACATTAAACCATGCTTTGTGTGAACCAAATATCCCATCAGGCGAATGGTCCTCTACTTGAATCACTAACTTGTGAATTTTTTTACGAGTTAATCCATGAAGAATTATAGTCCTACAATACACTGTATCTTATTCACAATTATAGAAGAAAAATAAAAAATGGAAATTAAAACTATTTTATCTGAAAACATGTTGAATATTTTCAAATAAAACCACTATTAACCATTATTTACATCCAAAATCCATTTTCTATCATTCTCACTGAAACTTGAAACCCATTCATACCTGCAGTTCTTTGAAATAGCTACTTGGGCATGCTCCATAGATAGACCAAATAGGGTAGACATATTGCAAACATCATTAGGCCCTCTAAGTTCATTTACATGCGAAGCTTCACTAGAGACAATTATATTCCATCCACGTGTATATTTTATCAATACCTGCCTATCAAGTTCTAGATACATTATGCAGTTAACAACATAGTTTGCACCCATACAAATGCAAACTAAGTAACAAAGTTTATCAACTCTCAAGGATGAAAGCTGCTAAGAAAATAGTTTAGGAATCAATAGAGATTTACTATGAAATAATTATAGAAAATGTATAGCATGTATCAGTGAAGAAAATCCCCAAGGGTTAGCTCAATTAATTGAACCATTTGTTGGACACTTGTGTTGTCATTGATGTCGCCCAACCATAATCCTCAAATTTGAACTGGGCCAATTTGAATAAGTATATGAAAGATGACAAGCTACAATAAGACAACCTTATGGAATAGACATTTAGATCATCCAAGTCCATCCATGACAGAAGCTTAGCAGAAGTGGAATCCTACAGGAGTCCAAATAAAGACAAATACAAAGACCTCAATCAGCAAGGCCTACCACATTTAGATGTGAAGCTACAGCTGTTTGGATAAGTATATCAGAATGAATATAGCTGGGATTGATGAAGCCTAATACGAGCCTTAAAATGACATAATCAATTATGCTAATCAGATCGAACCTGTCTCGGATCAATGAGAAGCCTAATACAAAGTTTAAAAAATATGCTAATGATTCGAAGCCTGAAGAATCCCTAAAACATAGTCCAGCTGAAGAAAGAGTCCTTGTGAGATGGCCTGGTACTGATCTGAAATTGGAGATTCCCTAAATCAGAGTAGACCCGAAGGATTAGATGAGCAGCCTAGTTTGAAGAGGTAGTCATATGATCAGTTAGTGTTAAACTGTAATTTGATGGAATCCCTAAAAAATGTTAGGAAGTTCTAATGGTTTACACCTCAATTTTGTGGAGTATAGAAGGGTAAGTAGATCTAGTAATTCTAGACGTTAAGCATGGAAGGAAAGGGTCTTAATCCCTTCAAGTATGGAAATATAAACTTGTCAAGCAACCCCTATAGACCTCAAAGCAGACAAAAGGCATAAAGCTTTCATTTTTAAGTCAAAATTGTGTTGAGTATACTAACTCAGCCTAGCTGATTAATTGAAGAATAAATAGGTCGAGTTGGCCTAACCTTTGGAGAATTAGCATATAAATAAGGCATGAATGAGATCATTTTAGTAATGCACTTTGATGTCAATATCTAAGGTAAGAAAGAGGTCTGAAGGTAACTATGGGGAAATATAGGAGGTTCAAGGGTAAATCTGAACTGTGGTCATAGATCCGAGGTTGAAGAACATGAAGTCTTTAATTGTCAGTAAAAATTCTTAGATTTAAATCAGGTCAAATTCAAGTGCATCCAAGGTATGTTGAGCTTTGTTCTGAACCTAAGTTTTGAGGCTGGTTGGTAAGAGTCTGTGAACCGTGGATGCAGTTGAAGTGACCGAAAGTAATCAGTAGATCAAGAGTGTTCTTATATTTATCTCAAGGGTGGTTGAGAGGTGCAGGGGTAGGACTATAGTCCTTGATAGGTTGTAGCCTGTCTTTAGGGTGTCATTAGTAATTACTTGGCTATAAAAAATTTAGTGTTACTAGGGGCCTACTCATGTTGTGATTCACTGAAATTTGGGTGACCTCTATACTATTTAGTCATCCCTGAAACCCATTTCCTTGTCCCCCTTCCCCAAAATGTGGTAAAATATACGTTCAGTTCTATAGTTGAAAATTGTTGAAGTTCTGGTGGTAGACCAACACCACAGCAACAATAAAGCCTAGCTCTCAACTCATAAGGTCAATCAGTGGAAATCCCATAAATGGTTTAATGATAGAAAATATGCCATAGAATCGGAAAGAACAAATCATGGAAAAATAAACTGTATTCAAGATTTCACTCGTGTGAAATACACCAGCATGAATGAAATCAAATTTTGGAAGTTGCTTTAATCTCCAGATTTCAAGAAATTTTCTTCAAGCCACATATTCAGTATTTATTTTACTGTATGGGTGTTTTGTTCTTAAGGAAAACCTCCTGGGATCACCCGCTCTTCCTTGAAATATCTGGATGGAGGGCTTCTCCACTTCCAACCACAATCGTGACTGGTGACCTTGAGGAAGTTGACTGGATTTGAACTTACGACCAACCCCTGGACATAGGTTCAAATCCTACAACTAAGGAAATTGCCAAAAGCAATTCATATGGGATAAATCAATTATCAGAGATTCTTTCACCTGCATTTACACATTTTTTTCTCTCCAATTCGTAACCTTTGATAAAAATTGCTATTCATTTTCAGAAACAAAAGAAAAATGAGTTTTAGCCTTTCTCAAGTTTGTTTATTTTATTTTTAGGGATTTTGGTTCAATTAAAAGCCTTCAGTTCCATCGAGTACAGAAATATTTTCCTGCCAAGGATCCGCTATATCTATTACTTAATTCATAGAAACTAGAAGGCAGGCATTCAAATCCCATCTTTGTAAAGGTACTACGTAGTGATGATGCAATAGTGCCTTTGAATCCATGGCTAAGTTAAGAATCCCATAGACACTGTAGAGTTCCAAAAATATCAGAAAACTGTCAACCATAGCTTAAAATGTCTCCTACAGAAAAATGAAATACTTTGTCAAAATGTCTATAATGAAATCCGAAAGAAAGAAATCATAGTAAATGTATTCTAATGTCAGCTTCTGAGAATTTTATTAAACTTGGACATGGGATTGTTTTAGCTAGACCATCATTTGAGAGTGACTCATAAACTGAGAAAACTCATCACCAAGACTTGGGAAACACTCACAAAAGATAAAAATACATAAAATTTAAGTACGTGAAATTTCAGGCCCAAAAATATAGCCGCTTCCCCATTAAATTCCCTCTAATGCGACCTTCCTTAGCCTTCAGTCTACTGCATATGGACTTAATGGGTTGTCCTGATCACTGGGTTTCTTGATGATCACAAGCATAAAACAATAATTTGGTTCATAAAACAAAGTTACAAACCAACTATTTCAACAACAATCATGAAGATGGATTCTTTACCCTTGGTTGACCAGGAAGCTCATTGTCAAAATAGGTAGCAATGTGGAATTGCAACAATTGATCTCTATAATAATATGAGCTGAAGCCCCATTCTTTTCCTGCTTCTTCAAATTTTCATTTTGCTTGATGATCATCAAATTTTACAAAACCATAACCTTTGCTTGAACTGAAGACTACTGTAAGAAATGTAGTGATTTCACTGGTATGTTCTTGATGTCAGCCAAGCTACAAATGACAGTAAGTTCTATTTGTTGACAAGACATTTTTTTTGGTTTTACATGATTTTTAACCTTAGATATATATCAGTTATGTTAATTGTCTTAGATTAATCGGGAACATGAGGGAGAACAGATAGATCGTGCTCTACAAAAAAAAAATTGGGCGTCTTTGTGGAGATTGGGATGGATAACTTGGATTACTATGAGACATACTTTGAATCAGCCATGTTGGAAGACAATACTGCTGCCTGCATACTACTCTTGAAAGGCTGCTTCATGGATTCTGGAAAATTCATGTCCAGATTATATGCTCAAGGTCTTCCCTAAATTTGGTTTTTTTCATGAAAATTTATATGTACAAACACTTGTTGAAATGACCTATAAACCAAAGCAAAAATGTGTATCTTCCTACAGGATCAAGAATGATTGAAGCTTGAGAAAGAGAGAGTTATTCATTATTTACATGCATACAGTGAGCAAAAGTTCATAGGGGTAAGATTCCATTTGTAAGAGTTCTTGTGAGTGTATAACTTGCTGTCAAATAGTTTTCTCATTTTTAATTTAAAATTCAATCACTCATGTAACAAAACACCAAAATTATTTTGACTGTTTTAGTTCAATCTTCCTCCCTTCATTTTTTGGTTGACTTTTTGGATATTTATGTGTAGAAAGCAGAGCATGAACTCCTTTCCCAGTATGAAAATCAGCTTGTTTTGAAGAAACATTCAGGGTGTGATTCCTTTCTAAAGGATGGGAAGGTATGAATTTGATACATGGCTTTGCAATGTACAAATATGAAGTCCCTAGTATGTTTTCTTCTAATGAACATTATGAATTGAAAGTGAGTATTCACTGCAGATGAATTGAAAGAGAAAATTCTCTTACTTTATTTGACTTTTACTTTGCTTGATTTCATATAATGATATTTTTATCATAAATTCAGGCACGCCAAGAGATATTCTATAAATTGGTTGACTTAATTGGTATCACATCCATCACAGAGGTATTCTGTTCTCTTTGGTAACATGAATGGATATGCTAGATAGGGAAAATTGTACATAGCTCTCAGGAATTAGTTTATCATAAATACTAGTTACCGGTAAGTTGTAATAGTAATAATTATGTAGTTTGTATATTTCTATCTATCATAAATTTGTTTGAATATCATCATTGTCAAGCAATAAAAACTTCTTAAAGGGTGCTAGCTCAATGGTAGAGCGCCTACCTAATTATAGGTAGGAGGTTGGTGGTTCGATTCTTCTATGCCCTATCATAAATTTGTGACTACAAAAACGACTAAATTCACATATTTACGACTATTAGTAGCTAATTTCCTGTATATTAGTCGTATTTAGCTTAGTCATTAATATGTTATCATATAGCAGTTTATTTAGTTGTATATTTGGTCATTAATTATTGCAATCAGTGACTAAATCCGTGACTAAATCCATGACTAAATCCATGACTAAATCATTGACTAAATCAATGACTAAATCAATGACTAATAAGTCAAGCTATTAATGACTAAGTGAAATACAACTAGCTATAAGATAGTGGAAATTAGCTACTATTATTTAGCGACTCAAAAATAGTCATTTATAGCCTGATTTTAGTCATTTTTTTAGTCCTTAATTTCTCATTTTGTACTAGTGTATGGATCTGCAATATCCAGCATGTAGTAGGCTATAAGGAAATATTCGTAGCATGGGGATTCTCACGGAAAGAAGGCATAGACTACGAAGAGACATTTGTAGCCACTGGAAGTTTGACACGCAAACTCATGTGTGAAAAAGAAGGCCTTGTATGAGCTCAAAAGACACCCATGGGATAACACATACATGAGGAGCTTGAAGATCACCTAGAGTGATGAAGATCTTAACCTTTTCTACAAGGTTGAACACGAAATCCTATAGAGGATGGAAAGCTCACAAATGGGTGTGAGAAGAACTTTTGAAAAGGTTCAAGATAGAGGATCTTAGTATCCAGTGACCCTAGATGGATACATAGAATATTAGTAGCAGAGGAAGCTACTTGTCACTCCAGTATAGAATCTTTCAATACATAGAGTACAAAAGATAGAGGGAGTATGATGCTCCACTTCAGAGGGAGTGACTATAGAATATCCTGAGGTTTGACATGATACGACAGGATGGATAGGTTACTGATGGATCTAGGCTTTACTGAGAGTAAATCGGATTCCAACCTTTACTTCAAGGTTGAAGGTGGAATACCAGTGATGCTCCTGTTATATGTCGATGACTTGTCCCTGACAGAAAAAGTGGA
Source organism: Pseudotsuga menziesii (assembly GCA_001517045.1). Classification (NCBI taxonomy): domain Eukaryota; kingdom Viridiplantae; phylum Streptophyta; class Pinopsida; order Pinales; family Pinaceae; genus Pseudotsuga; species Pseudotsuga menziesii. The sequence goes on along the minus strand of LPNX010135601.1, from coordinate 104,514 downwards.
AAGAAGGAGACTTTCTCTCGAGTTCAAGATGAAGGAGTTGGATATGATGCACTACTTTCTAGGCATGGAGGTGTGGCAGAATGCAGAAGGAATATCCATGGGACAAGGGAAGTATGAAGTAGAGATCTTGAAGAGGTTTTGGATGATGGATAGAAAGGCCATGACTACACCTATGGCATCGAACCTGAAGCTATTGAGTGAAGCTTCATCAGAGTGGGTTGATGCCACAATGTATCGTCAGATGTTTTGATGTTCCTCAAATATCTGAGACATGCTCACTTGGTTGCATAGCATGCAGTGAGGTACTTGAAGGGTATAGTTGAGCATGATACAAATCAAAATACTAACCCGCACGGTTATGTTGATTCAGATTTGTAGTACCGTCGAGGAGAAGAACACATTGGGATGCTTCTTCAGTTTGAGATCTAGTATGGGCTACTGGTTTGGCATGATGGAGTTCTGCATGTAGATGAGTATAGTCGAGAGAGGATTAGTGAAGCTCCAGTTTGTGATCATTATCAAGATCTCTCGAAAGATGGAGTGATGAGTTCTAGCATAGCTAGTGAGGTAGGTTATCTGAGCATAAAATACCGATGAAGCTCGTAGGTTTCTCAAACTTAAACAATCCTGTAGGTTGTCCTCGGATGTAATTAGTCCTAGCAAAGATCGCAGGTTATCCTTGGATGTAATCAGCCCTAATGTAATTCTATGCTAGAAATGGCTAGAGTGAAGCATGATTACTTCAGGGAGAAGCTTGGTGTTCTCTAGATCGAGGTTCCCTCCAAGGGGAAGTGATGAGTTAGGTGCCTTTCTGTTATGGTGGTAGGTTGGGCCTCCCATGGTGAGATGTAAGTGCAGAGCCTTTATGACATGGTGGCAGGTTGGGCCTCCCATGGTCAGATGTAAGTGCAGAGCCTTTATGACATGGTGGTATACTGGGCCTCCCATGGTCAGATGTAAGTGCAGAGCCTTTCTGACATGGTGGCAGGCTGGGCCTCCCATGGTCAAATGTAAGTGTAGATCCTTTTTGACATGGTGGTTGGATGGTCCTCCCATGGTCAGATGTAAGTGTAGATCCTTTCTGACATGGTATCAGGATGGGCCTCCCATGGTCAGATGTAAGTGCAGATCCTTTCTGACATGGTGGCAGGTTGGGCTTCCCATGGTAAGATGTAAGTGCAGAGCCTTTCTGACATGGTGGCAGGATAGGCCTCCCATGGTCAGATGTAAGTGCATATCCTTTCCAACATGGTGGCAGGTCGGTCCTTCCATGGTCAAATATAAGTGTTGATCCTTTCCGATATGGTGGCAGGCTAGGCCTCCCATGGTCGGATGTAAGTGTTGAGCCTTTCTAACATGGTGGCAGGCTAGGCCTCCCATGGTCAAATGTGAGTGCTGGGCCTTTCTAACATGGTGGTAGGCTGGGCCTCTCATGGTCAGCTGTGAGTGCTGGGCATGCCATTCTGACCTAGATGTTGGATGTGTTCCTCCCATGGTTAGATATAAGTGTTGGGTAGGCCTTTCTAACATGGTGGCAGGTTGGGCCTCCCATGGTAGGATATAAGCATTGAATAAGATGAAGACCTACATGGAGGATAGTCCTACAACCAGCATGAAAAATGGATGGCTCTATAGAACTTCCTATGATGAGTAGAATAGAGAGATAGCACCATTTGCTTGAGATAGTGGGAGCAATGACGATGATGATGATCCAGTGATGGTCTAGCTTTGATGATGATCTAGTGATGATCCAGCTTTGATGATGATCCAATGATGAATACTTGTGTTGATGAAGTGTATGTGTCAAGAGAATACCTTCCTAGTTAATAGGGAGTGTTGATGTATTTGTAACTCTGGAATGTATTCACTTCTATATCTTATATTGTACCCCCAATGTTCCTATCGCGAGAATCATTTGTATTTCATTGTACCCTGATGTTCCTATCAGGAGAGTCATTAATATAATAAATTCATGTAAAGTCCCCGCAATTGAGTTGAGGTTAACCCTCCTTATTGATCTGAGGGGGGGAAGTCCCCATAGTTGAGGGGCACTAGGATTATTAGACTCTCCTAGAGAAGTTGACCCTGGTGAGTAATTGTCAAGTCAGAAATTAGTATAAATAGAGAGTGAGCCTCTCTATTTGAGACACACACTCACCCAGCTATAGTGCATAAGTGAGAGAGGAGGATCTCACACAAGTGAGATAGAGAACAATTGTTGGAGATCATCTTTTTGTCTTTGGGTTTTACTGCTGCCATTGGTGCTCATTCTATCTATGAGGAAGTTGCAAGGTTTTATCCTTTATGGTTTCCTTGAGGAAAATATTTGTGTCTATTGTCTCTTGTGATTGATTGTTGTGCATGTTATTCTCTCAGATAAGATCCTAAGATAATACTGTCTAATTGATAAAAATATAACATTATTCATTACATGCCTACCTAAATGGTACGTGCATAACAAACTCCCCGAGTGTTGTTCTTGATGTATTACGATGATAGGATGATCAAAGGGATTTTTTGAGATGGTCTTAGGATCCCTATAAGTGTCTCCCGATATACACATGGTACATGGGAGCTCAACTCCATAGTATTGTTGTCTAATGCACAATCGTTCGAAAGGGTCCTTCCTATCTACTGGTGAGTAAATGAAATACCTTTCGATATACCTCAAGGGTACGTGAAAGGTCGTTCATATACCAACAAGTACATCGAAGAACCACACAATACCCAGGATGTAGTGCGGGCAATAAATGACAGCTCCTATGTTTAAATACGTTGGAACACGTCTCTAACCTATCACACCTTGTTAAATATTTTAACTTAGAATAGCACTTAATTTTATCTTGTGTGTTTAAGTGGAAGCATGAGGTGAAAAAACTGAAATATAAAACCATGCAAGTGCAAGTTTTCACTTTAACTTTTGACTATTCCCTACTTAAGAGAATGATAGAGGTTCGGTTATTTTCCTTTCAAAACAGAAATAAATCCCCAAAAAAAGATATCAAACTATGTCTTTCGTTCCTATTCCAAACACACAAAGCTTTCTAATGTAAATTGAAAATAAAAATGAGATCTCTTTTAAAAGAAAAGATGCTACTACTAGTTCACACAAAACTTTCAATTATTCATCTAAAATAAAGACTAACCTAGAAGAAAAAAAAATATTGTTCATTTGTTATAACGAGAAGAAAGAAACACACAATGAACACTTGAAATTTTATCAAATGGATCAAGAGTCCTTTCTACACTAAAATTTATGATTTTTTTCTCAATTTTTTGTAAATAAAAACATAAAAGAAATATTTTACAATTTATGAACAAACCAAAAGAAATAAATCTTTTCTTTTCTATTGAGTACAACAATCAATCAGAGATCTAAATCAAATGATTCCTTTTCAAGTACTAACTGTTCAGATCAAATAAAACAAAGAAGAAGTCGTAAAGGCCAAAACCAATCAATATTATTGAAGATAAAAACACATCAAGAATATACACCTTTCTAGATTTTGATAAATGACTGTAACTAACAAACTGAACCCATAAACACTCAGAAACTAAAATTTCATATTAAAAATTCAAAAAGAAAATAAGGGCACATAAACATACCCACCGGCCTAATTTGAAAATAGGTACAAAGCGGTGGCATCGCTCTTTGTCCATAATAAATTGGTGGTCGCACTGTGAGTTTCCTTAACAAAAGGTGTGGTGGCCACACTTTTTACTCAGACCAGGTGTGGTGGCCCAAATATATTTTGAAAACAAAAAAAGGGAAAAACAAGAAGTTTGTTAGAGCATGTATACTAGATCCAAATAGCAAATAAAGACAGGACCATGAACAATTAGAGGAAAAGAGAGGAAAATCTACCAATTTCAAATCAAATATCTCAACTTAACAAGTAGATATATGAATTGAAATTACAAAATGAATAAAATATTGCAACAACACCAAGAATATGATCTCTCCACGGTGAATTTTCCACTTTTGTTTGATGGAAATACTCAACCATTGATGACAAAGGTTGTTTCCCTATATTTAAAGGCTCAAAACTAGAACACAACATATATAGAATAAATAATCTCTCCCCAGGATTAACTAAACTACTTGAATTGGCTGATCTCCTTACCTTTTTCCAGGATGAAAAGGTCTAAACCTTGATGTGCTTGAGCTATGCGAAGATCCTGCAATAGACACAATAGAAAGAAACCAAGTAAGAGTGACACAATAATTTATAATCCTATGTAAAAGAGGAATGAGTTAAATAATAAACAAAGCATAAGAACAAGATATACAATGTTTTTGGTAAATAAACTATATTTTCATTAAAAAATAAAAAAGGAGACTACACAACCGATGCCTTGGTGTTGATAACTCTTCTCAATCAAGTCTTGCCTCAAATATTTGAACTTTCCTCCTAATCACTCAAGAGTGAGAGGGAATTTGGCCAGAATGTAGATGCTATCACACATTATTCCTCTCCCTTCCCATGAGGGGTGAGCTAGTATATAAATGCTTCAAAGGATAGAGTAGGTTGAAGATTCCATGGGAGAGGTGGAGGGATCATCCCTAGGATAGGGGATCTTGAGTTCCACCATTCCTAGTTCATAGGGATGAGGCTCCACAAAGGCCATCTTTGAGAAGCCTCTCAAAACCTCTCTTTTTTTCCTTTAGAAGTCAAGCACCGCACATTTTTTTAGGAAGACAAGAGGTTCTATGGGAGCATCACTTCTTGTAAATAGGGAGGAGGCAATGGAACCACTCTTTGCAAATGGTAAAAGGGTGTTTCTGAGATGATTACCACTGGTTGCACATAGTGAAAGTGCGGTCGTGTCTCAGAGTAATGAATTACTCTTTCCCACTCATTTTTCAAATTCAATATTTGAGGAATTTAAGGAAAACAATGAGAAACCTATCTCATAAAATGGTGTTGACGAGAATTAGGTGTAACAATTAGCGCCCAGGTCTCTTCTAAAGTCGCTTGTTATGCTTTATGAACCATAGGATTTTTATCTTTAGCACCTATGATCTAGTATAAAGTCCTCATTATCTGATTTTCAAGATCTAGGACAGCCCTCGAATAATCTAGGTACTAAAATTGGCTACAATGCGCATTCATAAAGGTGCACCTCCCTAAGAATAATACTTTTTTTGGATTAAGGATTATTTTATTACTATTGGTCATTCTTCTACTCACTCTTTTAGAGTTCTCGTCTCGATTATGCTTCTACACTATTTCATAATCAAAAGGGTCATTTATTCATCTACACTTGGAATTATTGGAGATCCCACTCACCTTGTTCAATTGGAAATTATATGTTGAGGTTGTTAAGGAGGATTCTTCTTGAAGAGAACTTTACACACCTGTTAACAAATCTTATGGACCATACTACTATTTTGAGGATTTAGCGTAGAGGTTTTCTTCTAGGAGGTGTAATAGATTATTATCTTAGCTCATGCATCTTAGAGGGTGCACTTTGTGGCTTCTTCTATGTGGACATTTAAGAACAATATCCTATTTCAAAGAATATTATACCATATATTGCATGCAAGCATCTTGGACGGTGCACTAGATATGGACATCTTATCTTGTTAGCTTCTCAAAAATCTTATATTTATTGATTCTCTCTTGGATGTTCCTCTTCTAGTTTCAACATGAAAACTATTTGAACTGTCAAATTGAAGGGATAAGACCTAGCTACTAAACCAGAATAAGACCTAACTACTAAAAGAGAAGGTTATCCATTTATATAAATGATATTTCTCTCTATTTGATGTATGGTTGGATTTAGAGATAACCCTTTGAGTTCAGTTAATATTTCTTGGATGCATTTGGAGGATTTATAAAACACCCTTTTTGCTTCCTTTATATTTTCAATAGAATATCGTTTATAATTGCACATATTATCTACTCTAGATTGGATGCATATAAATCATGGTCTTCATAGTCATAATCTTCATATGTATTAAGGATTATCTAATTTAGTAATATCTCTAATTTCATTTATATAGTATGGAACATTAATGGGATGGCTTGTTATAAATTGTACTATTAAACATTCAACATCAGTAAAAGGAGGCTAGGCTAACTCTCCTTTGAAGGGTGCTTCCTCCTCTCGAAGCAGAATTTGATTCCGGGCATTTTCATTTTTTTGGCCGGTCACTGCTACGGGAAATTAAATGAGCCCAGCATAGGATTTATCTAATCCTCAAAATAGAAATTTAGAGACCATGATCTAAATTTTTGGTTCTGTAAAACTCTGGGAAAGCCAAACCCTAATTTGACCCCGGAAGAGAAAATCAACACTACAAAAGATTAGCTCTAGATCCAGTTCGAGCATCTCAAATTGATAAGATCTAAATCTTTTGTATTTTCATTTAAGGTTATCTTTAAAGATGTCTCATCACACTAAGCTTTATGAAAATCTTGAGGGAGTTGATAACTTTCGATCATGGAAGTATAGGATTTCACTTGTTCTTGCAGAAAATGAATTGGACACCTACATAAGTGGAGAGGTTCTAGTTCCCTAGGGAGATGAGGCTAAATCCTTACACAAGAAGAACTTGGTTAAGGCCAAGAGGATTATTGCTGATTCTATCAAGGATCACCTTATACCACATGTGTCTTCCTTAAAGACTCCTAAAGAGATGGTTGATTCCTTGACCAAGCTATTTGAACGGAAGAATATAAATTGGAAGATTACTTTATGAAATCAGTTTAAGAATGTAAAGATAGAGAATGAAGAGACCATACAGTCATACTTTACAAGGGTCTCTCAAATCAAACAACAACTTGAAGCTGTGGAAGAAGAAGTAGAGAATGGAGAAATTGTGATGACCACCTTAAATGGTCTCCCTAGGTCATGGGACTCCTTTATTCAAGGGATTTGTGCTAGAAGAAAGTTAATCACTTTCAGTAGGATGTGGGAGGAATGCTCACAAGAAGAAGCTTGAATACTAGCTCGAGATGAAAAAATGGGAAATGAATATAAATCTCTCATAGAACACACCAAGAGTATCAGAAGGGAGCACTATCATCTCAAGAAAGGTAAGAATCCACACCATAATAAAATATATAGCCCTAGAAGATATAGCAGAGATCTATCTAATGTCAGATGCTATACATATCATGAGAAAGGAGAATCCACGATAGATTGTCCCAGAAATAGAGGCGGCTCCCAGAAGAAGAAGAATAACAAAAGAAGACATCCTACTCACATTGCAGAGGTTGATGAACCTCCCAGGAAAAGAGTCAAAGAAGAAAGTGAAGATTCTTCAAGCGATGAAGAGTATGTTTTGATTTCTGCCCTCACAGGAACTGTTACCCATGGAAGCAATCATTGGCTCATAGATAGTGGGGCTTCCAAGTACATGAAGAGATTTAAAGAATTATTTATGAACCTATCTGAACATGAGTCACCCCAGAAAGTGAAACTTGGGGATGACTACAAGTATCATATAAAAGGAAGTGGTGAAGCTTCCTATAAGCTAGACTCTCGAAAGTATGTGAATATGAAAGATGTTTTGTTTGTACCAGGACTAAAGAAGAATATTACTTCCATATATGTATTGGATGCAAAAGGTATGAGGGTTGCAATTGTAGATGGCTAATTCCTTATGCGGCCAAAGGGAAATACCATAGATGATGTAGTAGTGATTGGAGAGCAAGAGGGAGGCTTATACAAATCAAAGGGCCAACCGAAACAAGCTTTGGTCCAAGACTCAGTAGAGCCAAGTGAAATTTGGCATAGAAGGATTGCACATCTGCCCTATAGGGAACTACCACTTACAGGAAAATTTATTGAAGTTCTTCCACAAATACAAGAAAATCATGAAGGCGTTTTCAAAAGATGTGTGAAGGGAAAGAACACAAAGAAGACATTTCCTAGTAGCAAGAGCAAGGAAAAAAGAATGTTGGAAATTATCTACTTCGATGTATGCAGTTCGATTTCATCCAGTTCATTGAGTGGGTATGTATACTATGTTTCTTTCATTGATAATTTTTCTAGGAAGACATGGATATATTTATTGAAAATCAAGGATGAAGTATTCAGTAAGTTCAAGCAATTCAAATCCTTGATCAAGAACCAAACATAGAAGAAAATAAAGACCTTTCGATCAGACAATGGTGTATAATTCACATCATATGAATTCAAAGAATTATGCAGAGATTCAGGGGTTAAGAGGGAGTTGACCACTCCATATAATCCACAACAAAATGGAGTTGCAAAAAGGAAGAATATAATGATTATGGAAGAATAAGTCAGCCATCTCAAAATATTTGGCTACCCAATGCACATACACATTACAAAATAAAATAGGACGAAGTTAGATCCTTCAGGAAAGAAGGGTATATTTGTGGGATATAATGAAAGCTCGAAGGCTTACATAATATATTTCCTAGGATTCAAGAAGATCAATTCCAGTAGGGACATGACATTCGATGAAGACTCAGATTGCAACAAATCCAGAAAGAGACATGTTGAAGACCTTGAAGAAACAGAAGTACCCAGGATCTGAGATACAACAATGGATGAAACAAATCCAGAAGAAGATCAAGAAATGGAAGAACCTCAAGAACCTGTAGAGCCACCCCATGAAAAGAATTCTTACAAGATGAAACTAGGATGGGTACGAGACGCTATCCTAGGTGCATAAAGATATGGCGCTCCAGAAGGAATACATAGAGAAAGGAAGAGACTGATGCCATACTCCAGTTATGTAGCCCTGTTGTTTGACATCATCAATAAAGAACCTTCCAACTGTGAAGAAGAGGCATAAAATAAAGAATGCAAGGATGTTATGATCGAGGAGTACCAGTCAATCATGAAGAATGATGTATATTATGTGGTCCCGAGACCAGAAAGGAAATCTGTTGTGACTTCCAAGTGGATTGACAAGATCAAGCATGCTACAGATAGCAACATAGAGAAATATAAAGTGAGATTTGTGGCACGTGGCTTCTCCCAAAAGGAAGGGATAGATTATGAAGAAACCTTTTCACCTGTAGCCAGATACACTTCCATCATATCAGTGCTTGATCTCGATGCAGTGATGAAATGGAAGATACACTAGATGGATGCCAAGACCATATTCTTGAATGGTGTAGTGGAAGAGGAAGTGTATGTGAAGTAGCCACTCAGATTTGAGGCACATTATAGGGAGACTCATGTGTGCAAATTGAAGAAGGCCTTGTACAGTTTGAGAGAGGCACCCAGGACGTGGTATGATAGGATTGACAACTTCATGACTAGTTTGGGCTTTACCAAGAGTAAAGCGGATTCCAACCTTTAATACAAGGTTGAGGAAGGGAACCCAGTGATACTCCTACTATATGTAGATGGTCTGTTTGTGACAGGTGAGGATGGGTTGATTGATGACACGAAGAGGAAGCTTGCTGCCGAGTTTGAGATGAAGGACTTGGGTGTTTTGCATTATTTTCTAGGCATGGAGGTGTGGCAGAGTGCGGATGGAATCTCCCTCGGATAAGGGAATTATGCAGTGGAGATCTTGAAGACGTCCGGGATGATGGAATGAAAGGCCATGAACACACCTATGGAATTGAACCTGAAGCTATTAAATGATGCTTAATCAAATTTGGTTGATTCCACAATGTATCATCAGATGATTGGATCCTTGATGTACCTAACGAATATGAGACCAGATATCTACTTTGTTGTGAACACATTGAGCTAGTTCCTGACAGATCCGAGACATGTTCACCTAATTGCTGCAAAGCATATTCTGAGGTACCTGAAGGGTAAAGTTGATTATGGGCTCAAGTATGAGGTCAATAAGAAGATTAACCTGGAGGGTTATGTGGATTCAGATTAGGCAGGCAGTGCCATTGAAATAAAGAACACTTAGGGGTGCTGCTTTAGTATGGGATCGGGTCTGATCTCTTGGTTTAGAAGGAAGTAGTCCTATGTGGCACTAAGAAAAACCGAAGCAGAGTATGCCAATAGTTGTTCATCTAGTTGTGAGGCAGTGTGGCTGAGGAAGCTATTGTATGATTTGTTTGATCTCCCATTGGATGCTACTTGTATATACTGTGACAACTAGAGTCGTGTGAAGTTTTTGAAGGACCTAGTGTTCCATGACAATTCGAAGCATATCGAGATTAAGTATCACTATATCATGGATATGGTGCAGAGAGGAGCAATGAAGCTCCAGCATGTTACGACAAACGAGCAGATAACTTATGTATTGACCAAGCTGTTAGCCAGAGTGAAGTTTGATTACTTCAGATAGAATCTTGGTGTTCTTCAGGTCGAGGTTACCTCCAAGGGGAAGCGATGAGTCCAGAAGATGCAGATACACATGAGCCTTTCTGACATGGTGGTAGGTTCAGCCTCCCATGTGCATTTATGTAAGTGTTGAGAGCCTTTCCGACATGGCGGCAGGCAGGGCCTCCCATGGTTATTGATGTAAGTGTTGATCCTGTCGACATGGTGGTAGGTTGGGCCTCCCATGTACATTGATGTAAGTGTTGTTTTATGTGTATCTAGGATGTGCTCAATGTGATGATGAGATGATGTGAAGATGATGAGAGATAATGAATACCTAGCAGTGGACTAGGCCTATATCCAACATGAAAAAGGGCTGGCACTGTAGATGAAGATTTGGAAGAGGGATAGGCCTACATCCAACATGAAAAAGGGTTGGCACTGTAGATGAAGACCTGGAAGAGGGCGATACTTACATCCAACATGAAAAAGGGCTGGAACCATAGATGAAGGCCTGATAGATGGCTAGGCCTACATCCAACATGAAAAAGGGTTGGCACTGTAGATGAAGACCTGGAAGAGGGCTAGGCCTACATCCAGTATGAAAAAGGGCTGACACTATAGATGGAGACCTGGTAGAGGGCTAGGCCTACATTCAACATGAAAAAGGGTTGGAAATGTAGATGAATACCTGGCAGAGGGATAGGTCTACATCTAGCATGAGAAAGGGATAAAACTGTAGATGAAGACCTGGCAGAGGGCTAGGCCTACATCTCGCATGAAAAAGGGCTGGCACTGAAGATGAAGACCTACATGGAGGCTAGGCCTACATTTAGCATGAAAAATGGATGGCTCTGTAGAACTTCCTATGACAAGTAGATTTGAGAGATAGCACAATTTTCTTGAGATGATCCAGTGATGATGATGATCCAGCTTTGATGATGATCTAATGACAAAGACTTGTGTTGATGAACTAGTTCAAGATAATACCTTCCTAGTTAAGAGGGGGTGTTGATGTATTTGTAACTTTAGAATGTATTCACTTGTATATTTATTATTGTACCTCAATAGAGATGTTTGTTCCTCTGATCAGGAGAATCATTAATATAATTAAGTCATGTAAAGTCATTGAGGTTAACCATCCATTGTAAGTTGGGACAATATACCCATAGTTGAGTCATATTAGGGTTATTAGAGTCTCCTAGAGAAGTCATCCCTGTAGGGTAATTGTCAAGAGGAAATTAAGCATAAATAGAGAGTGAGACTCTCTATTTCATACACACGCTCACTCAACAATAGCGCATGAGTGAGAGAGGAGTAGCTTGCACAAGTGAGAGAGTGAACAACTGTTGGAGATCATCCTTGTACTTTTGGGTTTTACTTTTGCTATTGGTGCTCATTCTATCTCTGAGGAAGTTGCGAGGTTTACTCCTTTATGGTTTCCCTGAGGAAAAATATTTGTGTCTCTTGTCTCTTGTGATTATTGTTGTGCATGCTATTCTCTCATATAAGATCCTAGATCATATTTATTAAACGATAAAAATATAACATATTAGGCTAATTATTAATCCATTTCAACAATTGATTTTTATAAGGGAAATAAATAGAATTATAACAACAAATATATCAAAAGGGAGAACCTCCTCACATTGACTATCCAAAAAATAAAATAAATTTATTATTTGGCCTTCATATAAGTATGATGCCTACAAATAATTAACAACAAAATTAAAATGCATAAACATAACTAAACAATAAGACAACTATAGTCTTAAAGCATTTGATATACAAAGGGATCCATCATTCTCTCTAGATATGACTCTCTTCACTTCGGCAAATTTGTCAAATCCTCTAAAACTGAAATCACCAATTAACAAATTCGATTAAAAATGGAGGGAAAACTCCTTCATATAGAATGAGTTAGATCTAATATATAATAAAATACCATATTTGTCTAACTAAAATACAATATTAGGGTACAATATTGCGTCAAGATGTGTGTCAAAGGGGAAGCACTACCATCATCATGTGTTGTACCCTAAACATTTTTCAACAAACAAAAAAATTCAGGCTCTTTGTGAATCTTCAACATTCCCTGAACTTGAGTCGTGTTTACTTAGCACATAATAGAGAGAGATCCATTTGTGACCATTCTTCTTTTCCATATGCAGATCATGCACCATCTCCTGAAGCTTCTCGAGGGATAGCCCCTTCGTCTTCAACACAAAGAGAATAACAAACACCAAGGTGATAATATCTATGACCATGAATACCAAAAATGTCTTGGAAACACCGATAGAATCTGTAATACTCAAGAAAGTATCTGACATGATGAGATTGGAGATCCACAGACTCATGGCTGTAAGTCCTCCACCGATTCCTCTGTATAGAAGTGGGTATATTTATGAATTCACTAACCATGGTACGATTTCCATGCGAGGTGAAAAGAAGTTGATGTAGAGAGCCATTCCCATTATGGCAAGCCACCTAAACTGGTTGGGGCATCCTTGGGTGAACCATGAGCTACTAGAATGGCATAGATTATGGCACATATCTTGTATAGTTTGATTGGAAACCAGATAGGTTCCATTAAAGTGACCCTGTAACAATCACATTACCATTGAGATTTAAGATTCTTGAATTGTCTATGTTTATTTCTAGTTTAACAATTGTGGGACTGTAATACATGATAGTGTTTATTGCCAGTTGAACAATTGTGGGATTGTGTTGGCAAAACCCACCAACAAATCTTCGTCGACTGGGGTTCCCACTCTGTCGACACCCTACAGTGTAACCTCCTTGAGCACCGACCTAGAATTTTTTTACCTTGCCCAGCAACGTCTGTAGAGTAGATGAGGTCTCACCTAAGGCGTTTAAGGGAGAGCTGTCAGAACCAAGTTTTTGATAGTGGGAAAGGAGGATATGGGGATCCGATGGAGGGACACCATAACTTATACAATAATTGCATCCTCACATAGTATCACAATATCGTAGCATTATTCAGGGAACATCATTACTCACAGCGCATTAAACAGTTACAGAAACACAGATTGCATCAACATAACAGCAATAGATCGCATCAATATAGCAGAAAGAGACTAAATCGCATCTATATTATGTCATTGTAACAAAATAGAGTCACAACATCATAACATATCTATAATAATAGACAAGATTTGAGCCATATTCATCACATCATATTGACCTTGCGCAAATGTACCACATTACATAATTCTTCTCCAAAAACGGAGACTGCATACATCAGGAAAAAACCCGGATAAATCACAGTTAAGACAAAAAATTCTCCATAAATCAGATCGCACCAGATCTTATCCCTTACAATCTTGCCCAGATCTCCTAAAAAATAGATCTATAAATAGGCTTACACCTTTACATTGAGGGTCCACTACTAACTGAATTCTAACTACTACTAACCTATTGCAACAAAAATTTGTCAAAATATACATAAAATATTCAAAAAGCGGTTATTGTTCCGCTCATCGCGCTGATCTGCCTTGCGCGGTACCGCATGAGCTTGTGCAGCTACTGCAACACTGCGCAGCTCACTTACCCCAAATCCCTTGCCAACATATTGTAATACATGACAGTGTTGAATTGTTTGTGTTTATTTCCATTTGAAAAATTGGGAAATTACATCACCATGCTAGAGGACAAAACAAATAAGAAAATACATGAATTCACCATGAAAAGACTAAGTACGAGTAGTGAATAGAGGATGAGGAAAAAACCAGGTGATATCCCAAACATGAAGAATACTTCCATCAAACTAAAAAGAACACAATCCACAATTGAAACAACCTCTACCAAACCACCAAAAATAATCATCAACAAAGAGAAGTGAGTCTCATCCACCAAATATCTTCATCAAATGCCAAGAACATAAAGCCTCCATGAATAAATATACCCCCAATTCAATCCAAATCTACAAAATATCAACCAGAACCAAATGTGGAACCTCATACAATATGAAGTGTAATAATAGGCTCCAACTGGGGACACAATAGTCCTTCTACCCTATAACCTACAACAAATAGATGATTGTGACACATTATTCCCCCTTATGACTCTGATCGCCCATGATTAATAGGCATTGGTTTTCTCTATTTCTCTCCCAGTTGTAGTCATTTATTTGGACCTCGCTTTCCCTTTTCCCATTTCCCATTTCCACCTTTGCATATACTACAACCATCACTATTTTGTTAAGTTTTACTCTTTCTATATCACATAGAACCTACATGACGTAGCCTTATCAATCTTATTTATGGATAAGATTGATAAATATTTGGCACTAGCCTTATCAATCTTATTTATGGACTAGCCTTCCTTTTATGGCTAGTCTCAACCTTCCATATTTGGCACGGTTAACCAATGACCCCATTCGTCACCACCCACAATGGCCTCCTATGCCTACAAAGCTTCCCTTAGACATCCCTAAGTTTGAGGGAAAGGCAGGGGAGGACCCTCAAAATCACATCATGTTATTCCATCTGTGGTGTTCATCTAACAACATTGTGGATGACTCTGTTTGATTGAGGTTGTTTCGGCGCACACTCACGGGTGATGCAGCCAAGTGGTACATTGAGTTGCCTCATGTTACTTACCCCAACTTCTCCTCACTCGCTTCGATTTTCCTTCAGTAATTTTAGTTACCCGTTCGTTATGAAAAGGGAGTGGAGATCCTTTTATCCTATTGCCAAACCACAACTACCCACACCACAGATCATATCCATGAGTGGCGACGTCGGCTTAGATTTTGCAAGATGTAATTAGACGATAGGATATTCCTTGACTGGTTCCTCAAAACCTTACTCCCCCGCATAGCCAAGGACATCGCATATGAGCAACCCCAGACATAAGAGGAAGACATCCTTAAGGCTTAGTAATTCGATTTGATCTATTCCCATTCCGATTACCTATATACCATCATACCCTATGCTCCCTGAGCCGACACCTCTCACCGTGATACGCTGGGGGCATCTCACGTTGCTAATGGAGTTATCGGCTCTATTACCCAACACCCCCAGTTTTATGCATCCTCTCCTTTGATGTCATCCCATCCAGGTAACATCCACAGTGTCTCACAACCAAGATACGCCCCTGATAACTCATGTATGATGGCTCAATCTAGAGCTACTTCATCTTATGCTCCCCTCAGTTACACCCATGATTACTCATGCATGAGAGCTCAGTCTGGAGCCACCCCTTCCTATGCACCTCTTGCACCAACTCCTCATATTCATGGACCGACTTGGTTGGCACACTCATGTTCTGGCCAAATGATTAGATTTGTATCCCCTTCATCTCCTCCAATCTATTATGCACCACATGTGTGACCCACTACAGCTCCAGCTCCGACCCTGACTCCTCCAGTTTCTACGGGATAGGTTTATGCTCAGCAAAAAATTCCTAACCAACCCTCCCCCAATAACCAACAAGGGAAGGAAAAGAACAAGAGAGGCACAAAATCAAGGAAATAACCAGCCCTAAGGAGTCGGCCAACAGGCCAACCCTCCCAACAACAATGGAGTTGACTCTCCTGCATAGAATATTCAGTGTCCCAATCGACCTGGGAAGAACCCACAGTTACAGACCAATCATCTGTGTGCTATCCGTAACACCTATAGTCACTACCCTCATCAGTGTCCTCACATGGATCACGTCCAACAACTTCTCCAAAATGACAGTCAACATGATCCAAACGCGGCTACTCCGGCTCAGCCAAACCCAATGCCACTAGCTCCTCCACCTATGGTGCTCCAAAACCCCCTACCACACTAAGGAATAGTTGCAACCCAACCCTTGGACACACCTACTCACAAAGCTCCTACTGTGGCCCCACCTACTGAGGCTGGTGTCCATCGCCTCATGGCATTATCGTCTGAAGTCAACCTCCAAACTCGATGCAACCAGTATGGCTCCACCATAGAAACCATTGACCCATCAACCCCATCTACCTATACCACTTTTGAAATGTCTCTGCACTTACTGAGACCCCCATAGATGGGACGACTAGAGTCCCATGATTCCCTATGCATCGTGTCGCAAAAAATGTTACTTCTAGAGCTTCCCTTAACTACAGTATAGTTAACGACTTGGCCCAATATCCTACAACCATGTCCGCTTTGGAATTTCTTAAATCTTTCCCATCACTACATAAAGCGTTGTTATCTACGTTAGGTGTCATAGATCCCTTTGTTTCTAGGTTGATCACCTTCGACCTGGATCAAGGAGAACCTAGGATGTCATCAACCATTGCCTTCCAAGTTCTGGTCACAATTTAGAATTTGGTCATACATCGATGCATTATTTATGAGTGGGCATCCACTTGCATTATGTCAACTTTTGTTTGGAAAAAACTTGACTCCCCTAGCCTCCCACCTTCTACCACTGCTCTTGACACATACGATGGTTGCTCTACTCATCCCTAGGGGATTCTCACGAATGTCTCGATTGAGTTGGTTGAAAAAATGGTTCTGATTGAAATTGAGGTATTCGACACCCAACTTGATTACAACCTCCTCCTAGGATGTAGCTACATGTATTCCATGTGAGTCGTGGCCTATAACATATTTTGACTCGTGATTTTTCCTCATTATAGGAAGATCATGACCATTGACCATTTGACATACTATGATTTGAAGGGGTCAACCACACTAGAAGAATTCCTTCCTAATGTCAATACTGTCATTGACAATGCATCCATTCCATCCTTATCTGGTGTTCGCTCGGGCTTGTTTTCCAACACTCCTATGATGTACACCTTTTTATCCTTACCACCTCCACCTATGCCAACTTCATATCGGATTTGTGCACTATTACATCCGGTAACATTCTGACCATATCAAAACCTCAGTCGCAACCCCAGCCATAGTCTTCCGTGAATTATTGGGGTTCATTCCTGATCCACATGATTCCCTTTATTTTTCCACCATCTGGCATCGTGAGCAATCCTGTCATGGATACTCTCAACTTACCTATTTTCACACTGGGAATTCCTGTGTGGTACCTTGATCCACTTACCTAGTCCCCTGTCCCCCAGGTTGTGTAGACTCCCATCTAGCCCACTCAGACAGTGTCTCACCCACCTCCTGGTCCATCGAAGACTACTCCTGTCTCCACTTCTGCCCCTCCTCCTCCAAAGAAGGCTGGGGGAAAGGACACCAAAGAAATGACTAAAACTTGTCTGGTTCCCACTTGCACATGATGCGATATCCAAGGTCATGTGACACAAAATTGTCCATAGTTTCCTCTCCTTCACACCCACATGGACGTCATCGATAAGACCAATGGTACTCCAGTAGTCACCATCCCGGATCCACCAGTTAAGAACATGTCATTGCGAACCAACCATCCTTATGCAGTTTGTGGCTGGTATGGTCATTACTCTCACCATTTCCTAGACTTACCTGAGTATCGATCAACCCTTCGTATCCTTCTAAGACACTCCCATGAATCCTACGTTGTTGTCCTGGAGGAGATACACCCTCCGGTTTTTTCCTTGAACACAACCAACACCATTTACATGATTTCTAGTCCTTTCCCATCCTTGACTGTGGAAGATCCACCAAATCTATCCTGACACCACTTTCACGATGACAGAGAGATATATAAAACCACCACCAGTTTTACCCCATTTCACTTAGTTCACTATGTGGAGATGGTTCTTCCCATTGAATTCCAAATTCCAACACCCCTTCTTGCCGACGAACTTCTACCTGATCCTTCACCATTAGAATAACATCTACTTATGCTCGAATAGACCAATGAGGATCGTCATTCTTCTCTCCAAATGATCAAATTGAACCAAGACTCGGTCGAAGTCCCATTTTGACTCCCATTTCCACCCTCGCACCTTTAGTGAGGGATCCATTGTCCTCATCTATGATCAATCCAATGATAAGTTAGGGAAAGAGGAGTTTGATTCCATGCAGTATGACCCATACATCATCCATCGATATCTCGGCAAGGGGCATGCATCCTTGCTAACTCCGACGGACACCTTTTAACGAATGCCCATAATGGGCTCTCCCTCACGAGGTTCTATGTCGGAGTTCATCCACCATGAGCACCTCTATCTCATAGTTTTTATTTTTTCTTTTGCATCCTTGTTTAACCATGCGTTGGTGACCCCCTCTTGTAGTTTCTCCATGTCTAGTTGTAGTGAGTCCATTGTAGAACTCTGTTGCATCATTTGCATGTGAGCAAGTGGATCTAACACATCCACCCTGCCCCTGCACCGCTGGTACCCCACAGGAGGGTGCGGTCCCATGTTTGCACATTCACACAATATTTTGTACATATGATCTAGCTACCACCATGCTAGCATACCGTCAGCCCCTAGACCTATACTGGAGGTCGAGGCATCTCTAGGATCTCCCCAGTAGTCCATGCTCAAGTATAGATCATTCTCTATGAGGATAGGAAGCTGCCACCACTGTGCAAAAAGATTTCGGGTGAAGAGATGACCTGTACTAAATTGAATCCCTCCCTACTTTTCTTGAGCCATTTCTCAGAGTCACATTGATTTGTGTGCCACAACACGAATCACACCTTGTACGTTGAGCTAGATCTGTACCCATAGGTCTCCATTTGGTCTAGTTTTTTCTTCCATGCACCACAAAGTCATACGGAGTCTGTGTGAGACGTCGTTCACACCGCTAGGTTCATTTTTTAGTCCTCTGTCATTTTACGAGACCCTCGTCTCATGCTCTCACTATGATTTTCTAGTCCATTTCCCGAAAGTCACCTTAATTTTCATGTCATCACATCAATCCTCCATTGTATGTATCGGCATGTTCATGAGCCCTCCATTCCATCCATACTGCATGGTTGGCCACATTTTACCGCCATCCATCATCTTGCACGAGCCCCCCATAAGTGTTCTGCATTTATTCCTCTCAACCATGTTCACAACATAACCTGTTTCCATATATCAAACACTTTCCCCTTGCTTGATTGAACATTATGGAGTTTCTGTTAAGCTCTTTTCTAAATTTTAATATAATGGAAAGATTGTCAAGCATGCTTGCTTCCTTTCACGCTCCTTAAAGTATTTGAAACAATGTCTATGTGGCCTCATTTATTTCCTTTTTTTAGACTACCTAGACTATGATAAGAAAAGGATCACCCTAGAACCTTCCAGCTAGGAATGTTTCCCTTTGTATCCGTTTATGATTTCTCAGACATTGGGACTGTACTTTATGAAAAAGCTCATTATGGGTTATCTTTAAGCTCTTTTCTAGTCCTCTCATCAAGAAAATATTGCTAAGAAAACTTGGTTTTGTTCATGATCATAAAAGTATTCGAATGACTTTCGAGTCAGTATAGGTTTAACCTTTTCCGGTTTGATTGGACTACCCACGATAAAGAAGTTTTCCTTCCCCAAAGGTTGGAATATCTCTCCTTTGTACATTTTTATCCTTTTTCGATATTAGGAGACTACATACGAAAAAGAGACCACACTGGAGTATTCTTCCTATTTTTAGACTCTCAAAAACTGAAAACACCATCGATCATTTACTTTCTTGGACTCGCTAAAAATCTATGAGATCGTGTCATAACGGTGTCTTTAGGTGCCACTACATATGATATTATAGTATGGAAGCTTCCCCCCATTGGGTCACCTTCATTTAGAGTATTCTGCAGTGAGTCTTCCTTGGATCCCCTAGATATCACTAGTCCAGTTACTTCCCTTAGTATTTCCCATTTGCAGTTATCTTCCTGGTATTACAGCTATGATCCCTCTCCCATGAGTTAGTTTCATTTTTTGTCAGGTCAGCCTTATCGTCATACTCTGAACAAAGGAAGTTTGAGTCCCTCGTACTCCCATGCCCTTGTCCCCCCATTCAGTGTGCCAATACACATATTTGGTTATCCACCTCATGCTTCTAGTAAAGGACAAATAATCTCCTTAATTAGTTGCAGGTCTCCCTCTGTCGATGTTAGCATGTCTATTCCAGAGGATAAACCCATAGGTCCCTATATCTTGGTTTCATCCATCTCATTGATGAGTTCCTTTGACCACTTAAGAGGATTCATTAGTTCCTCTCAGGCTGGTTGTGTCTCATGTGCTCGACTTTAGCTACATCATCACATCATTGAGATTCATACAAGGTATTGGTCCGTTCATTATTTGGTCAAAGACCCCAGTTGTCACCTTACTCTAGCACTTTCGTGAGTCTACTGTGGGACCCATATAGTTTCTTGTCCCTTCTGATTTTCAGGTTGCGCTGGTGACAATGTTAAAAAGACCCAGTGTTGTGCTTCTATGTATCTCTAGTACTTGATGCTTAAAATTGTACCATAGATATTCCGACTCTCAGTCATTGAGTCCATAAATATGTACACCTCAAAGTTCAGCAGAGCATCAGTTATGATGATATTGAATTCCATGAGAATTCCATTGTTCGTATGTATCGGTTATTCATATCATCATTGTATTCATCCTCCCATTAAGGCCACCATTATGTATGATAATTTGTATATGTATTGATCGACTCCCATGTTTTGAGCCTTGGTCCCATTATTTATTCTTTTGACATTGTTACGAGCATGGGTATTCCTGCCCCGTCCACATTCATGTCACACATTATATGTATCTCATGCATTTTTGAGAAACCATAATAAAAAACCAAAATCCATCATAGTTCGAACGAAGAAGATCCACTTCTTTGCAGATCTCTCCACTCTCTCCACTGTTGTCACCATTATTCCCATGATCCTATGATTTTCATTGGCCATATGATGAGCTCCTTCCCTCAATCATCATGGGGAAATTTGTTAACACTAAAAATTGTTCACCTAGCTCTACATGGTCTAAACCATATACATACATCATATTCCTACCATATTTCTCTTGCTTTTGACTTTCACAAGTGTATTTGCACCAAAAATGGTCCAAAACATCATTATTTACTATGGTTTACCCTCACTCTCTCTAAAAAAGGGTCAAAACCCTAAAAAGGGTTAAAAAACCCTAAAAAATAGAAAGGGTCAGAAAACCATAGGAAAATACCATGGATCAAAAAATACCATGGAAAAAAACCTAGGACCATACTATAAATACATTGTAAAGAGCTCCCCAAAACACTTTTTGACCATGAAGTTACTCATACCTTTTTTATCCTTTCCATCCGTGGGTACATTTTGACTCTTTTTCTCTCAGGTATTCACATACTCCCTTTCCACCATTCTCGTTGCCATACCATTCCCATGGTGTATGTTGAGACATTCTCTATACCCATATTGGATCCTCTCCCTGTTTGACTCTTAGCTATGGAGACCATTGGAGAACCAACCCATGGAGCTGCGAAACCACTTCCAAGGACGGCTGCGGTGGCCCATTCAATAGGAAAAGAGGTTTGTTTTTATTTATTTGCATTAGTTTAGTTTAGCTGATGTATGTTGAAAAAAGTTAAAAAATATTTTCTTCTCATTATTAGTTTAGTTTGTCATTTTATTTTCCATTTAACTCTTTGTTAGAAAACAAGACCGCAGAGCAATAACACATATACAGTTAAATCATTAAATAAGATGCAAAACACATTAAACACATTATAGAGAGAGACATATATAACGTGGTTCACCCAAACTATGGGCTATGTCCACAAAGAAATTTCCAGTCCTTGTATTACAGTCCAAAAAGATGAAGGGATACAGCCTGCAACGAAACTGCTGCAATTGCTCTTCACACTCTCACAGTCTCACCCACACAATCATAGAGATTGTTTACAATACAAAATAATACCATGCACAGTCGTGTTACAATGCTTTCTTTTATAGGGAAAATACTACGGTTAATCCAATACCATTGGTCCGCAAAACTGTTGGCCAATACACATCCCAAAAAAATTTCTCGAGGGAATGAGTGTACAGTACACCCGGGGGAATGAGGGTATAGTACACCTGGGGTGCAAACACAACTGAATATTATCTCTGGATATATAATATCAGGCTCCACAACCAACACTCTTCCTTACAATCACAATGATCTAAGGTTGGTGCTTCTACACGTACTTGAGGATAAATCTCAACTACAACATGAAACCCTTACAAAGCTACAGAGCTCTTTAATCTCATGCAATTGTCATCTTTGATCATTGCAAATTGGATCCAGATCATTACTAGTTGATCATAGTTGACTAGGTCAACTAGGTCCATATCATCACTAATTATAAACCACCATGCAAAATCTAAATAACAACATTCTATATCTATGTTTATATATATTAAGAGATACTAGTGAAATTCAACAAAATCGTAAAACTAAATCAAAATATTTCATTAAAACTTGGCATTCAAGCTGAAGATTAGAAACTGAATTTGATCATTTTTCTAGGTCAATTTGACAGGGGAAATGGAAAAACTATAAACTCTTTGAGAATATTCAAAATAACTATCATGTACATTGTATAGAGAGCTCCCAAAACTTAGATGTAATGGCATAAGTAAACTACAAATAGAACACATGTACACTTCAACTATCTTATCTTGTTATCTTCTCAAAAAGCCTATATTTATTGATTCTCTCTCTTAGATGTTTCTTTTCTCATTTTAAAATGAGAACTATAGGAATTGTCAACTTAAAGGGATAAGACTTAACTACTAAAAGAAAATACAATCCATCTACATAAAGGACAATTCTATATATTTGATGTATGGTTGGATTTAGAGCTAACCCATCGAGTTTAATTAATATTTATTGGATGCATTTGGAGGCTTAATAAAATTCCCTTTATGTTATCAATAGAGTATGATTTATAATGCCACATATTATCAACTCTATGTTGTATGCATATAAATCATACTCTTAAAATTCATAATATTCATATGTATTAGGGATTGTCTAATTTAGTAATATCTCTTGTTTAATTTCTATAGTATTGAACATTAATGGCATGGATTGTTGTATCTTGTATTATTCAACGTCAATTAATGTTACCCATTATCATGAAAGTCTCCCATTTACACTTGAATTGACTACATTTATGAATGATAAGGAACTAATCTCCTATTATGCATCCACATTATATCTCTTAAAACTTAAGAAAATGTTTTGTTGGAGTTTACTCTTCATCTCATCATTAACTCACTACCTAGAGATCCCCCCTAGTGTTGTAGGAGAGTCATCCTATAATGTAGAAGAGAGTGGTTATGTGTCGAATTCCTCCCTCTTCATTTACCATTATTTCATTCTCTCTCATTATGAAGTAGGAACCCATTATCCTAGGGTATCTCTAAGTTCTAAGTGTCAATAATTTATCTTTGGTGTGGTGATTTTATTAAAGGATTCTTTTATATGGTTTTATAAGGTTCAAACATTTGATTTTTTATACGATATAATTCTAGCTCATATGAGTTGTGTTCACACTTGGATGAGTGTACTATGATGTGAAACAATGAATTAGGTGAAGCGCTCATCCTAGCACAACTTTTGAACTTTCCGATCGTTTTTGGTCAAAATTTGGTAAATTATTTTTTGTTATATATAGTACTTAGATGTGGTGGTTTGGTATGGAGTTGTGATGTTATTGGGCCATGGTATGGAGTAGTATAATTATTGTAGGTTTTGAACTTTACAGTGGTTTTTGGCTAGATTTTAGTAAAAACAAATTGGTTAAATCCAAATTTGGAAATGTTTAAATTGTGTTTTTGAATACATAAATGGATTCATCCTCAAATACCCCTATCGAACTCATATTATGCAATTCCCTCAACTAGTATATCTTACTCTAAGATTTTTTAAATATTTTTTACCAATGTCCTAAGAAAACTATACAGGGAAGAAGTAAAAATGTATAATATTTAGACTACTTTGTCTTCCTTTCAACCCATGGTGTTTCGTTAATTGAGGGAATTTACTATATTTATTTACTCATATTTTTCATTGACAACACATGTAAGTATTTTGGCACACTTCTCCAAGTCACACTTTTTAGTGTGCACGTGGTCATGGTTTGAAGAATAATAATTATATATGAATTTAAAAAACTTTACATTTTTATTCGTGGTACACTCTTGAAAACATTATAAAACTTTACACATTTATCTAGGGTGCACTCCTAAAAAAAAGAGTATTCAAAATTGCTACAATGCACATTCATAAAGGTGCACCTCTCTAAGAATAATACTTTTTTTGGTGCACCACATTCATAAGGGTCATTTCTTCATCTACCCTTGGAATTATTGGAGGGCCCACTTACCTTGTTCACTTGGAAATTATATGTAGAGGTCGTTATGGAGGAGTCTTCTTCAAAAGCACTTTACACACCTGTTAACCAACCTTGCAGACCATACTAATATTTTGAGGAGTTAGTTTAGGGGTGTTCTTCTAGGAGGAATAATATATTATTATCTTAGCTCATGCATCTTGGAGGGTGCACTTTGTGGCTTCTTCTATGTGGACATTTGAGAACAATATCCTATGTCAAAGAATATTATACCATATCTTGCATGCAAGCATATTGGATGGTGCACTAGATATTGACATCTTATCTTGTTAGCTTCTCAAAAATCTTATATTTATTGATTCTCTCTTGGATGTTTGACTTCTAGTTTCAACATGAAAACTAATTGAATTGCCAACTTGAAGGGATAATACCTAATTACTAAAATGGAATAAGACCTAAGTACTAAAAAAGAAAAAGACGTTACTACTAAAAGAGAAGATTATCCATTTATATAAAGGATATTTCTCTCTATTTGATGTATGCTTGGATTTAGAGATAACCCTTTGAGTTTAGTTAATATTTCTTGGATGCATTTGGAGGATTTATAAAACACCCTTTTTGCTTCCTTTATATTTTCAATAGAATATGCTTTATAATTGTACATATTATATACTCTTGATTGGATGCATATAAATCATGCTTTTCATAGTAATATTCATATGTATTAAGGATTATCTAGTTTAGTAATATCTCTAATTTCATTTCTATAGTATGGAACATTAATGGGATGGATTGTTGTAAATT
Organism: Pseudotsuga menziesii; assembly: GCA_001517045.1. NCBI lineage: Eukaryota > Viridiplantae > Streptophyta > Pinopsida > Pinales > Pinaceae > Pseudotsuga > Pseudotsuga menziesii. The sequence continues at coordinate 79,300 of LPNX010135601.1, read as the reverse complement.
GTACTATTCAACATCAACGACCATTACTCATTATTAGGATAGTCTCCCATTTATACTTCAATTGACTCCATTTCACAATTATATACTTGATAACAAATTTGATAAGATGTTTGTTGGAAATTAAATGTATAATTTTATTATTCGAGGCATAGATTATCAACTCTGGTTTTTATGAAGGAAATAAATAGAATTATAACAACAAATATATCAAAAGGGAGAACCTCCTCAAATTGACTATCCAAAAATTAAATTAAATTTCTTATTTGGCCTTCATATAAGTATGATATCTACAAATGATTAACAACAACATTAAAAAGCATAAACATCAATAAACAACAAGACAACGATAGTATTCAAGCATTTGATACACAAAGGGATCCATCATTTTATCTAGATCCGACTCTCTTCACTTCGGCTAATTTGTCAAATCCTCTAAAACAGAAACCACCAATTAAAAATGGAGGGAAAACTCCTTCAAAAGGTGTGGTGGCCACACTTTTTACTCATCCCAGGTGTAGTGGCCCAAACAGATTTTGAAAACACAAAAATGGTGAAACAATAAGTGTGTTAGATCCTGTACACTAGATCCAAATAGAAAATAAAGACGGGAACATGAACAATTAGAGGAAAACCTACCAATTTCAAATCAAATATCTCAACTTAACAAGTAGATATATGAATTGAAATTACAAATTGAAGAAAACTTTTACTACAACACCAAGAATATGATCTCTCCCCAGCGAATTTGCCACTTTTGTTTGATGGAAATACTCAACCATTGATGACAAAGGTTGTTTCCCTATCTTGAAAGGAACAAAACTAGAACAAAACACCTATAGAATAAAGAATCTATCCCTAGGATCAACGAAACTACTTGAATTGACTTCTCTCCTTATCTTTTTACAGGTTGAAAAGGTCTAAACCTTGATGTGCTTGAGCTATGTGAAGATCGAGCAATAGACAAAATAGAAATAAACCAAGTGAGAGTGACACGATAATTTATAATCCTATGTAAAAGACCAAGGATTTTAATAATAAACAAAGCATAAGAACAAGATATACAATTCTTATGGGAAATAAACTATATTTTCATTAAAAAATAAAGAAGGAGAGTACACAACCGATGCCTTGGTGTTGAGAACTCTTCTCAATTGGGTCTTTCCTCAAACCTTTAAACTTTCCTCCTAATCACTCAAGAGTCAGAGGGAATTTGTCCAGAATGTAGATGCTATCACACATTCTTCCTCTCCCTTCCCATGAGGGGTGAGCTAGTATATAAAGGCTTCAAAGGATAGAGTAGGTTGAGAATTCCATGGGAGAGGTGGAGGGATCATCCATAGGATAGGGGATCTCGAGTTCCACCTTTCCTGGTTTATAGGGATGAGGCTCCACGTAGGCCATCTTCGAGAAGCCCCTCAAAACCTCTCTTTTTTTCCTTCATAAGTTGAGCACCACAGATTTTATGAGGAAGATAGGAGGTTCTAGGGGAGCACCTCCTCTTGTAAATAGGCAGGAGGCAGTGGAACCACTCTTTGAAAATGGTAAAAGGGTGTTTACAAGATGAGTACCACTGTTTGCACATAGTGAAAGTGGGGTGGTGGCTTAGACTAATGAAATACTCTTTCCCACTCATTTTTCAACTTCAATATTTGAGGAATTTTAGGAAAACAATAAGATACCTATCCCATAACATGGTGTTGACAAGAATTAGGTGTACCAATTAGCTCTCGAGGCTCTCCTAAAGTCACCTATTATGCTTTATGAACCATAGGATTTTTATCTTTAGTACCTCTGATCTAGTATAAAGTCCTCATTATCTGATTTTCAAGGTCTAGGACAACCCTCGAATGATCTAGGTGCTATAATTGGCTACAATGCACATTCATAAAGGTGCACCTATCTAAGAATAATAATTTTTTGGATTAAGGATTATTTTATTACTATTGGTCATTCTTCTACTCACTCTTCTAGAGTGCTCATCTCGATTCTATTTCTACACTATTTCATAATAAAAAGGGTCATTTCTTCATCTACACTTGGAATTATTGGAGGGCCCACTCACCTTGTTCACTTGGAAATTATATGTTGAGGTCGTTATGGAGGAGTCTTCTTGAAGAGAACTTTATACACCTGTTAACAAATCGTACGGACCATACTACTATTTTGAGGAGTTAGCTCAGGCGTGTTCTTCTAGGAGGTGTAATAGATTATTATCTTAGCTCATGCATCTTAGAGGGTGCACTTTGTGGCTTCTTCTATGTGGACATTTGAGAACAATATCCCATGTCAAAGAATATTATACCATATCTTGCATGCAAGTATCTTTGACGGTGCACTAGATATGGACATCTTATCTTGTTAGCTTCTCAAAAATCTTAAATTTAATGATTCTCTCTTGGATGTTCCTCTTCTAGTTTCAACATAAAAACTATTTGAACTGTCAACTTGAAGGGATAAGACCTAACTACTAAAAGATAATATTATCCATTTATATAAAGGATATTTCTCTCTATTTGATGTATGGTTGGATTTATAGATAACCCATTGAGTTTAGTTAATATTTCTTGGATGTATTTGGAGGATTTATAAAATGCCATTTTTGCTTCCTTTATATTTTCAACAGAATATGGTTTATAATTGTGCATATTATCTACTCTATATTGGATGCATATAAATCATGCTCTTCATAGTCATAATCTTCATATGTATTAAGGATTATCTAATTTAGTAATATCTCTAATTTCATTTCTATAGTATTGAACTTTAATGGGATGGCTTGTTGTAAATTGTACTATTCAACATTCAACATCACCAAAAGGAGGCTAGGCTAGCTCTCCTTTGAAGGGCGCTTCCTATTGTATAAGCAGATTTTGATTTCGGGAATTTTAAGTTTTTGGCCCACTGCTACGGTAAATTGTGTGAGCCCAACATAGGATTTCTCTCCTCCTCAAAATCGAAATTTAGAGACCATGATCAAAATTTTTGGTTGGGTAAAACTCCAAGAAAGTCAAGCCCTAATTTGACCCCAGACGAGAAAATCAACACTACAAAATATTAGCTCCAGATCCAGTTTGGGAATCTCAAATTGGTAAGATCTAAATATTTTGTATTTCCATTTGAGGTTATCTTTAAATATCTTTCATCACACTAAGCTTGATGAAAAGATTGAGGGAGCTGATAACTTTCGAGCATGGAAGTATAGGATTTCACTTGTTCTTGCAGAAAATGAATTGGACACCTACATAAGTGGAGAGGTTCTAGTTCCCTAGGGAGATGAGGCTAATTCCTTACACAAAAAGAACTTGGTCAAGGACAACAAGATTATTGATTATTCTATCAAGGATCACCTTATACCACATGTGTCTTCCTTAAAGACACCTAAAGAGATGTTTGATTCCTTGACCAAGCTATTTGAAGGGAAGAATATAAATTGGAAGATGACTTTAAGAAATTGGTTGAAGAATGTAAAGATACAGAATGCAGAGACCATATAGTCATAATTTACAAGGGTCTCTCAAATCAAAGAACAAGTTGAAGCTATGGAAGAAGAAGTAGAGAATGGAGAAATTGTGATGACCACCTTGAATGGTCTCCATAGGTCATCGGGCTCCTTATTCAAGGGATTTGTGCTAGAAGAAAGTTAATCACTTTTAATAGGATGTGGGAGAAATGCTCATAAGAATAAGCTTAAATAGTAGCTTGAGATGAAAAAATGGTAAATCAAGATAAATCTCTCATAGAACACACCAAGAAAATCAGAAGGGAGCACTATCATCTCAAGAAAGGTAAGCATCCACACAAGAATTAGAAAGATAACCCTAGAATATCTAGCATAGATCTATCTAATGTCAGTTGATATACATGTGATGAGAAAGGAGACTTCGCTAGAGATTGTCTCGGAAATAGAAGTGGCTCCCACAAGAACAATAACAACAAAAGAAGACATCATGCTCACACTGTAGAGGATGATGAACCTCCCAGGAAGAGAGTCAAAGAAGAAAGTGGATATTCTTCAAGCGATGAAGAGTATGTTTTGATTTCTACCCTCATGGGAACTCTTACACATGGAAGCAATGATTGGCTCATAGATAGTGGGGCTTCCAAGCACATGACGATATTTAAAGAATTCTTTATGAACCATTCTAAAATGAGTCACCCCACAAAGTGAAACTTGGGGATGACTACAAGTATCATATAAAAGGAAGTGGTGAAGCTTCCTATAATCTAGACTCTCGAAAGTCTATGAAGATGAAAGATGTTTTGTTTGTACCAGGACTAAAGAAGAATCTTATCTCCATATCTGTATTGGATGCAAAAGGTATGAGGATTTCACTTGAAGATGGCTAAGTCCTTATGTGGCCAAAGGAAAATACCATAGATGATGTAGTAGTGATTTGAGAGCAAGAGGGAGGCTTATACAAATCAAAGGGCCAACTAGAACAAGATTTTGTCCATGACTCAGTAGAGCCAAGTGAACTTTCGCATAGAAGGCTTGCACATGTTCCCTATAGGGAACTACCAATTACAAGCAAATTTGTTGAAGGTCTTCCAAAAATATAGGCAAAGCATGAAGGCGTTTGCAAAATATGTGCGAAGGGAAATAACACAAAGAAGACATTTCCTAGTAGCGAGAGCAAGGAAAAAGGAATATTGGAAATTATCTACTGCGATGTATGTGGTTAGATTTCATCCAGTTCATTGAGTGGGTATGTATAATATTTTTCTTTCATTGATAATTTTTCTAGGAATATATGGATATATTTCTTGAAAAACAAGGATGAATTATTTAGTAAGTTCAAGGAATTCAAAGCCTTGATCGAGAACCACACAAAGAAGAAAATAAAGACCTTTTGATCAGAAAATGGCGTAGAATTCACATCAGATGAATTCAAAGAATTACGTAGAGAGTTAGGGATTAATAGGGAGTTGACCACTTCATATAATCCCCAACAAAATGGAGTTGCAGAAAAGGAGGAATATAACGATTATGGAAGCAGTAAAGGAAATGCTTCATGATCACAATCTTACTATGCATCTATGGGTAGAATCTACTAGGACAACTGTGTATGTACATAATCGTACCCTGCATATAGTACTTGAGAATAAGACACAAGAAGAATTCTTATATGGAAAGAAACCATAAGTCATCCATCTCAGAATATTTGGCTACCCAGTGCACATACACATTCCAAAAGAAAATAGGACAAAGTTAGATCCTTCAAGAAAGAAGGGTATATTTGTGGGATATAGTGAAAGTGCAAAGGCTTACCGAATATATTTCCCAAGATATAAGAAGATCAACATCAGTAGGGACATGACATTTGACAAAGACTCATCTTACAACAAATCTAGAAAGAGACCTGTTCAATACCTTGAAGAAATAGAAGTACCCAAGATCTGAGATACAACAATGAATGAAACAAATCCAGAAGAAGATCAAGAAATGGAAGAATCTCAGGAGCCTATAAATCCACCCCGTGAAAAGAATTGTTACAAGAGGAAACTAGAATGGGTACGAGAGGCTATCCTAGGTGTAGAAAGATATGGCGCTCCAGAAGGAATACACAGAGAAAGGAAGAGACTGAGGCCATACTCCAGTTATGTATCCCTGCTGTGTGACATCATCGATAAAGAACCTTCCAACTATGAAGAAGAGGTAGAAAACAAATAATGCAAGGATTTTATGATTGAGGAGTGCCATTCGATCATGAAGAATGTATGGTATGTGGTCCCAAGACCAGAAGGGAAATATATTGTGACTTCCAAGTGGATCTACAAGATCAAACATGTTGCAGATGGAAACATAGAGAAATATAAAGCGAGATTTGTGGCACGTGGATTCTCCTAAAAGGAAGGGATAGATTATGAAGAAACTTTTGCACTTGTAGCCAGATACACTTCCATCATATCAGTGCTTGATGTCAAGACCGCATTCTTGAATGGTGTAGTGGAAGAGGAAGCATATGTGGAGCAGCCACTCGTATTTGAGACACATGATAGGGAGAATCATGTGTGCAAATTGAATAAGTCCTTGTATGGTTTTAAAGAGGCACCCAGGACGTGGTACAATAGGATTGACAGCTTCCTAACTAGTTTGGGCTTTACCAAGAGTAAAGCATATTCCAACCTTTACTACAAGGTTGAAGAAGGGAACCCAGTGATACTCCTACTATATGTAGATGGCCTATTTGTGATAGGTGAGGATGGGTTGATTGATGACACGAAGAGGAAGCTTGCTACTGAGTTCTGTATGAAGGACTTGGGTGTGATGCACTACTTTCTAGGCATGGAGGTGTGGCAGAGTGTGGATGGAATCTCCCTTGGACAAGGGAAGTATGCAGTGGAGATCCTGAAGAGGTTTGGGATGAGGGACTACAAGGCCATGGCCACACCTATGGAATTAAACTTGAAGCTATTGAGTGATGCTTCATCAAATTCAGTTGATGCCATGACGTATCGTTAAATGATTGGATCCTTGATGTACCTGATGAATATGAGACCAGATATTTTATTTGTTACACATTGAGCCAGTTCCTGACAGATCTGAGACATGTTCACCTAATTGTTGCAAAGCATATTCTAAGGTACCAAAAGAGTACAGTTGATTATGGGCTCAAATATGAGGTAAATCAGAAGATTAACCTGGACGTTTATGTGGATTCAGGTTAGGCAGGTAGTGCCATTGATAGAAAGAGCACTTCATGGTGCTACTTCAGTATGGGATCAGGTGTGGTCTCTTGGTTTAGCAAGAAGCAGTCCTGCGTGGCACTAAGAACAACCAAAGCAGAGTATGTCACAACTTGATCATCTAGTTCTGAGGTAGTGTATCTAAGGAATCTATTGTATGATTTGTTTGATCTCTAGTTGGATGCTTCTTATATATATTGCGACAACTAGAGTTGTGTGAATTTTTCGGAGAACCTGGTGTTCCATGACAAGTTAAAGAATATTGAGATCAAGTATCACTGTATCAGGGATAAGGTGCAGAGAGGAGCAATGAAGCTCCAGTGTGTTGCAACAGACGAGCAAATAACTGATGATTTACCAAGCTGTTAGCCAGAGTGAATTTTGAGTACTTCAGAGAGAATCTTGGTGTTCTTCAGATCAAGGTTTCCTCCAAGGGGAAGCGATGAGTTCAGATGAAACAGATACACATGAGAATTTTTGACATGGTGGAAGGTTGGGCCTCCCATGTGCGTTGATGTAATTGTTGAGAGCCTTTCTGACATGGTGGCAGGCTTGGCCTCCCATGGTAATTGATGTAAGTGTTGAGAATTTCCGACATGGTGGTAGGTTGGGCCTCCCATGTGCATTGATGTAAGTGATGTGTTATGTGTATTTGCGATATGCTTCATGTGACGATGAGATGATGTGAAGATGATGAGAGATGATGAATACCTGGAAGAGGACTAGGCCTACATCCAACATGAAAAAGGGTTGGCACTATAGATGAAGACTTGGAAGAGGGCTAGGCCTAAATCCAACATGAAAAAGGGTTGGCACTATAGATCAAGACCTGGCAGAGGGACAGGCCTACATCAAACATGAAAAAGGGCTGGAACTATATATGAAGACCTAGCAGAGAGCTAGGCCTACATCCAGCATGAAAAAGGGCTGGCACTGTAGATAAAGACTTGGCAGAGGGATAGGCCTACATCCATCATGAAAAAGGGCCGACACTGTAGATGAATACTTGGAAGAGGGCTAGGCCTACATCCAGCATGAAAAAGGGCTATCACTATATATGGAGACCTAGTATAGGGCTAGGCCTACATCCAACATGAAAAAGGGTTGGAACTATAGATGAAAACCTGGCAGAGGGCCAGGTCTACCTCCAGCATGAAAAAGAGCTGGAACTGTAGATGAAGACCTGGTAGAGGGCTAGGACTACATCCAGCATGAAAAAGGGCTAGCACTGAAGATGCAGACCTACATGGAGGATAGACCTACATCCAGCATGAAAAAGGGAAGGCTCTGTAGAAATTCCTATGACGCGTAGATTTGAGAGATACCACCATTTGCTTAATATAGAAACAAAAATGATGATGATGATGATCCAATGATGATGATTATCTAGCTTTGATGATGATCCAGCTTTGATGATGATCCAATGATGAAGACTTGTGCTGATGAACTAGGTCAAGAGAATACCTTCCTAGTTAAGAGGGAGGGTTGATGTATTTGTAACTTTAGAATGTATTCACTTGTATATTTCTGATTGTACCCCAATGGAGATGTTTGTTCCTTCGATTGGGAGATTCATTAATATAATTAAGTCATTTAAAGTCATTGAGGTTAACCCTCCATTATAAGTCTGGACAATAGACCCATAGTTGAGTCATATTAGGGTTATTAGCGTCCCCTAGAGAAGTCAGCCCTATAGGGTAATTGTCAAGTGGAAAATAAGTATAAATAGAGAGTGAGACTCTCTATTTGATACACACACTCACTCAAAAATAGTGCATGAGTGAGAAAGGAGTAGCTCTCACAAGTGAGAGAGAGAACAACTGTTGGAGATCATCCTTGTACTTTTGGGTATTAATTTTTCTATTGGTGCTCATTCTATATCTGAGGAAGCTGTGGGGTTTTCTCCTTTATGATTTCCCCGAGGAAAAATATTTGTGTCTCTTGTCTCTTGTGATTATTTTTTTACATGTTATTCTCTCAGATAAGATCCTAGATCATATTGATTAAATGATAAAAATATAACATATTAGGATAACTATTAATCCATTTCAGTAATTGATTTTTATAAGGGAAATAAATAGAATTATAACAACAAATATATCAAAAGGGAGAACCTCCTCACATTGACTATCCAAAAAATAAAATAAATTTATATTTGGCCTTCATATAAGTATGATATCTACAAATATTTAACAACAAAATTAAAAAGCATAAACATAACTAAACATCAAGACAACTATAGTCTTAAAGCATTTGATATACAAAGGACTCCATCATTTTCTCTAGATATGACTCTCTTCACTTCGGCTAATTTGTCAAATCCTCTAAAAATGAAATCGCCAATTAAAACATTCGATTTAAAATGGAGGGAAAAATCCTTCATATAGAATGAGTTAGATCTAATACAATAAAATACCATATTTTTCTAACTAAAATACAATATTAGGGTATAATATTGCGTCAAGATGTGTGTCAAAGAGGAAGCACTACCATCATCATGTGTTGTACCCTAAACGTTTTTCAACAAAAAAAAAATTAGACTCTTTGTGAATCTTCAGCATTCCCCGAACTTGAGTTGCGTTTTCTCAACACATAATAGAGAGAGCTCAATTTGCAACCATTCTTATTTTCCATATGCAAATCATGCAACATCTCCTGAAGCTTCTCAAGGGATAGCCCGTCTTCGACACAAAGAGAATAACAAACACCAAGGTGATAATCACTATGACCATGAATACCAAAAATGTCTTGGAGACACTGATAGAATATGTAAGAATTAAGAAAGTCTCTGAGATGATGAGATTGGAGATCCACAAACTCGTCGTTGCAAGTCCTCCACCGATTCATCTATATTGAAGTGGGTATATTTATGCATTCATTGCCCAGGGTACGATTTCCATGCCTAGAGAAAAGAAGATGATGTAGAGAGCCATTCCCATTATGGAAAGCCGCCTAAACTAGTTGGGGCATCCTATGTTAAACCACGAGCTGCTAGAATGGCACAGATTATGGAACATATATTGCATAGTTTGATTGGAAACCAAATAGGTTCCATTAAAGTGACCTTGTAATAATCACATTACCATTTATATTTAAGATTCTTGAATTGTCAATGTTTATTTCCAGTTGAACAATTGTGGGACTGTGATACATGATAGTGTTTCAGTGCTAGTTAAACAATTGTGGGATTGTAGTACATGACAGTGTTGAATTGTCTATCTTTATTTCCAGTTGAAAAATTGGGAAATTACATCACCATGATATAGGACACAACAAATAAGAAAATACATGAATTCACCATGAAAAGACTAAGTGAGAGTAGTGACTAGAGGATGAGTAAATAACTAGGTGATCTCCCAAACATGAAGAATACTTCCATCAAACTAAAAAGAACACAATTCACAATTGAAACAACCTATACCAAACCACCAAAAATAATCATCAATAAAGAGAAGTGAGTCTCATCCACCAAATATCTTCATCAAATGCCAAGAACAAAAATCCTCCATGAATAAATATACCCCCAATTCAATCCAAATCTACAAATATATCAAACACAACCCAATGTGGAACCTCATACAATATGAAGTGTAATAATAGGCTCTAGCTGGGAACACAATAGTCACAATAGTCCTTCTACCCTATAACCTACAACAAATAGATGATTGTGACACATTATCCCCCCTTATGACTCCATTCGCCCATGATTACTAGGCATTGGTTTTCTCTATCTCTCTCCCAGTTATAGTCATTTATTTGGACCTCACTTTCCCTTTTCCCATTTCCACCTTTTCATATACTACGACCATCACTATTTTGTTAAGTCTTACTCCTTCTATATCACATAGAACCTACATGTCGTATCCTTCGCAATCTTATTTATCGATAACCCCCATTGAGTTGGACAGTATCCATCTACAAGAGAGAGAAATAATCATTGAGATGATAGTCTTGAAGTATATCAAAACTAACCCCTTGATTCTTGAGACTTTACATCATTTAGGGGGTGCTATATTTTGTTACAACATGAGGTAATAGGGATGATTCCTAAATGGTTTTTATGATTACTTGTACATGCATTATAATTACTTTTATCAAGACCAACATCTACTATGAGATCCAAGGCTTCTTTGATTAATTTCACCATATAAGCCACATGGGGAATTTTTTTTTAAAATCATGAAATTTAACCTTTTTTTTTATGTTAAAATGATTTTTTTGTTCATGTGTGGAACCAAAGGTTATAATTATACCATAAATTTATAGTAGTGTGAGGATGATGAATTATCAACACATGTGAAGTAACCATTTTCGAAGAAGGAAATAGACAATTGGAGATTGAATGCTTGGCCCTAAGAGCATGTAACCACCTTACACATAGTTTGAGTAGGAGTCATTAAGTTGGGTGGTCATTCTTGGAGCACACACCATCTTGCTTAGAGTACCACTTGACATGTAGACACCTAGACTTGGAGAATATGCCACCTTTAGAGTCGTACAACCATATTTTCCCTTGGCATTCATGCCTAGTGTAGAGCTCCAATTGGGGTGTTGTTTTCAACATATTCGATGGTGTACTTATGGACTTAGTCTATGTATTATTAGTGGTATCCTTCACCAAATCATATAAATGGAGGAGAGTGTCTTTTCTAAACACAATAAATTATATTATGTCTTAGAGATGTGATAAATGGTGCGATTCTAGCAATTGGATTATGATGAAAGAATAATTATTTTTTATTGTAAAAAGGATAGCTCTTATGAGAGGAATGTGCTAGGGTCCCTTGGTTTTTTTCATGAAAGTCTAGATCTAAAGGTTGGATGGTTAGTGAGATGCTAGTTTATTGTTGGAATCTTGGAGATGTTATTATAATAGCTTGGTTGGATTCCTTGCTAGGAAATGTTTTTTATGGTAGTGTTCATAGTAATTTTGGATTCCCTAGCTATGGTTCAGGAAGCTTGGGAGAAGTAATTTCATGTGATAAAGCAAAAGGAATCAGCACAGTAGCTTCAAAAAAGTTGAGGTATTTGTATTTATCTTAATTTGGTGATAATAAAGAGTCGTAAATTGATGTCCTTAATTATCTTATTGTGGATATGGTTTGCGTTGTTTTGAGCAAGATTCATTGTTATTTTGATATCCTACTTTATTGGGACAACAAGGATGAAATATTGAGTGATTTGACATGCCCTGGATGGAACTTCATATCTGAAATGTGTTGTTATATTTATTTTGTTACTGAATGTAATTTTTAGATATGAATATTTTGATTAAATCATGCCCTAACATATGTTCCATTAATGAAGTGTCAAAATACGTCTATGCGATGTTTATTACTTGATTTTTTTGATACTAGTGGTTGAAATATTTGAGCTATTTCTAGGTGTGTTTCTAAATATTTCAATCCATCTCTAACACTAAAAGTTTTAATTAATAAAACTAGACATGTGTTAACACTAGAAAGTGTTCACCTAGCTCTAGATGGTCTAAACCATATACATACATCGTATTCCTACCATATTTCCCTTACTTTTGATCTTCATAATTCTATTTCCCCCAAAAATGTTACAAAACATCATTATTTACTATGGTTTACCCTTACTCTCTCCCCAAAAGGGTCAAAACCCCTAAAAAAGAGAAAGGGTTAGAAAACCACAGGAAAATACCATGGGTCACCACATTGGGTCAAAAAACCTAGGACCATATTATAAATACCTTGTGAAGGACTCTCCCAAAACACTTTTTGGTCATTCTAGAAGTTGCTCATACCTTTTTTCTCATTTCCATATGTGGGTACAATGTGACACTTTTGCTCTCAGGTACTAACATGCTCCCTTGACACCATTCTCGTTGCCATACGATTCCCACGTTTTATGTTGAGAAATTCTTTGTACCCATATTATATATACTCCTCATTTGACACCTATCCATGGAGACCATTGGAGAACCAACCCATGGTGCTGCGGAACCACTTTCGAGGACGGCTATGGTGGCCCATTCCACAGGAAAGGAGGTGTTTTTTTATGTATTTGAATTAGTTTAGTTTAGTCGATATATGTTGAAAAATGTTAAAAAATATTTGCTTCTAGTTATTAGTTTATCTTGTTGTTTTATTTTCCATTAAACTCTTCCTTATGATCACAATGATCTAATTTTGGTCCTTCTGCACGTAGCTAGGGAGAAATCCCCACTACAGTTTTAGCGATTCCATTTGGTTGATCCATTCAGATCTCAATTTTTGCAGGTTTCCATTGGTTTTTTTAGATTTTATGTCATCAAACCATCACAAATAGGACCCCCTCGTAGTCGATCTGAACATTTACTGCATCATTGCCTGCCTCCCTTGGCCCTAACCGGCTCAGTTTTTTGAAAATTTCCAGTTTTGGCCAGAGTCGCGACCCAATAAGTGTGACCTAGTCACACCTTTTTTCCTAAAAAGTGTGACCCAGGCTGCACCTTTTTGACCGAAAAGTGTGACATCCCACCTTTTTTCCCAAAAAGTGCGACGTTCTACCTTTTTTCCCGAAAATCACGACTTAACTCAAAAAACCTGATCGCACTTGTATCGGCTTCCAGAGCGACCCCAGTCGCTCCTGTGACTTAGTTTTTAGCAATCCAGTCATGTCTTACTCTCTATTTTGCACAACATGACTGTTTTCTACCTAAATCACCACTGTCCATCTGTTCCATGCAACCTAGATCGCGCCTGTTCCACCAATAGGTGCGATCGACAGTTTTCAGTCTGTTTTTTGTGCCTATTTCAGACCCCTGTCTATCCCAAACCCTGTCCTGACCTGTATGTCTTTCCAGATATGATCTTTCATGTCCCCTTGGTACGTTTGAGATATCCCTACTTGGTTTATGAGTTACCATAGTTGAGCTTCATAGTTGAAACCCCATGTTTGTTTTTGTTGTTTGATTAAAAGTTCCTTTACTACTCATTTGTTTCAAGCATCATTTCATTATTGGAAGAAAACTTTTATTTTGCATCTTTACTGGTCATTCAGTTATTTACTACATTATATTTTCATCCTGGCAGTGAGATTTGAACATCTTCGCCGTGGATTGTTGGGTTTGACATACAGTTGCACACAATTTACACCACTAAGTGAAATGCTCGGTTCATGACCTCGAGCAGAGCCTTAAAATTAACTTAAATACAAACCAACATTGTAACCTCGCTTGAGGATAAAACAATCTTGTAGTAAGTTAGGACTTTGGGGATAGGCATCCAAACAACATCCCTTTGTCATTCACATTATGTGACATAGTTGTTATCTAGTAGGGAACCAAAACCCACTTGTATTTGTTGACACGATCAAAACTAGTTTGTCGGGAGGCCCCCTACTCAGCAGGACTAAGTCGTAAATGAATGGGTTTCAGAAGTCAAGGTGGAATACCACACTCCATCTTGTACCGAAGGATAAAACTTCGTATTCCTCCTCGTATCGCCTAGCCAGGGATTGAGGGTTAAAGGGCTTGAGCGTTAGTAAACTAAATGGACATGTTATGAATGACTAGGTATCCTAGTGGCCAATCTTCCAGGGCTCTTTTACCCATAGGTCCTTCTCGATAGTGGGATTCTCTTAGTGTATATGGTTCTTCCATTTTGTATTGTCTGACTGGGATTCCATCACCCTACTGAGGATACGATGTTGGCTGTGGAGCCTGATCTTCTAGATCTAGAGATATTATTCAGTTGTGTTTGTACCCCAGGTGTAATGTACACTCATTCCCCCTACCTTGGGGTTTGGGGCAGCGCTATGAAAAAGGGGGTTTAGGGGCAACGACCCCAAGACACGGGGGTTTGGGGGCAGCGGCCCTGAGAAATGGGGGTTCGAGGGTGGAGCCCTCAAGAATTTTTTTTAGGATGTGTGTTGGCCAACAGTTTTGTGGACCCATGGTATTGGGTTAACTGTAGTATTTTCCTATGTTATTTCCCCTATAAAATAAAGCATTGTAACATGACTATGTATGGTATTGTATTGTATTCGAAGAGAGACTGTGAGAGCGTGAAGAGGAAGTGTAGCGCTTTTGCTGTAGGGTGTATCCCTTCATCTTTATGGACTGTAATAAAAGGAGTGGAAATTTCTTTGTGGACGTAGCGCATCGTTTGGGTGAACCACATTATATGTGTGTCTCTCTATAATGTTTTAATGTGTTTTGTATCTTGTTTATTGATTTAACTGTATATCTGTTATTGCTCTGTGGTCCTATTTTCTAACAATTGGTATCATAGCCAAAAGGTCTATTTGGTTGTTAAACTTGTAGGAAAGAAGGGTTCTTGGTTCGAGTGGGAGAAATTGCGGAAGAAGGAAAGTTTAGGGTCAAGAAATTTAATGGCCAAAACTACCATTTATGGAAGATGCAAATGGAGGACTATCTTTACCAAAAGGATCTCTACCTGCCGTTGGGCAGAAAATAAAAACAACTAGTGGCTATGAAGGATGAAGAATGGGAGGTTCTTGACAGAAAGGAACTGGGAACAATACGGTTGTGCCTGGCTTCGTCAGTGGCCTTCAATATTTCGGAAGAAAAAAAAATAGAGGGTTTGATAAGCACATTGATTAAGCTCTAAGAAAAACCCTCATCTTCTAACAAGGCATTTTTAGTGAAGAATTTATTTAATATGAATATGTCAGAATGTGGATCTGTTGCTAACCGTTTAAATGATTTTAATACACTTACCAGTCAGTTAAGTTCTGTAAAAGTGAACTTTGATGATGAGGTTAGGGCTCTTATAATCTTGTGCTCATTACCAAAAAGATAGAATAGCTTGGTCATGGTTGTAAGTAACTCTGTCCCTAGTTCAAACACTCTTAAGTTTGATGATTTTGTTGGTGTTATTCTTAGCGAGGAAATGCGAAGAAAAATAATAGGTGAGACATCAGGTAATGTGTTGACCATGGAGAGCAGAGGGAGACAAAACGAGAGAGGAAGGAGCCTAGGAGATCACATTAAGTCTAAAAAGGGAAGATCCAATTCCAAATCAGAAAAATAGAGTGCTAGAAATATGGTAATAAAGGACATCTAAACAAATACTGTCGAGCATTAAAGAAGAAAGGTGAGAGGCAGCAAGAGACTACTCAGGAAGCGAATGTAGCAGGTGATGTGTTCAAAGATGCTCTGATTCTTGCATTAGATGATACTAGCGATTACTGGGTAGTGGATTCAGGGGATTCATGTCATGCTGCATCCCATAGGAAATTCTTTCATGATTATGTTCAAGGTAATTTTGGACATGTTTTATTGGGGGATGATGAACCATGTAAAATTGTTGGAAAGGGTAAGGTACGAATTAAGTTAAATAATGGAAGTGAATGGATGCTAAAGGATGTAAGGCACATTCCTACTATGAAAAGAAATCTGATCTCAATAGGGCAGTTGGGAGATAGTGGTTGTTTGTCTACGTTTGGAGAAACGTGGTGGAAGATCACTAAAGGATCGCTGGTAATAGCAAAAGGAGATAGGGTAGGTACGTTATATTTATGTCCTCATAATAATAATTATTCTATCTATGTAGCTTCCACATAAACAGTTGCAGCACTATGGCATCATAGGCTTGGCCACATGAGTGAGAAGGGGATGCAGATTCTCCACTCAAGGAAACTGCTTCCAGATCTGAAGCGGGTAAGTTTGGAATTCTGTGAGAACTGTGTTTATGGAAAACAGAAGAGAGTTAGATTTTTCAGGGTTCGGAAACAAAAGAAGAGTGAAAAGTTAGAGCTTATCCATATAGATGTATGGAGACCAGCTCAAATACAATCTCTTGGTGGCTCTCGTTATTATGTTACTTTTATTGATGATGCAACTAGAAAAACTTGGGTTTATTGCATTAGACAAAAATCGGATATGTTTGATACTTTTAAGAAGTGGAAAGCTTTGGCTGAGAATGAGATAGGAAAAAGGTTAAAATGTCTCAGATCTGATAATGGAGGCGAGTACTGTAGCAAGGAGTTTGACAGTTATTGTTCACACAATGGGATTCACAGAGAGAAGACAGTCCCTAGAACACCACAAGAAAATGGTGTGTCAGAAAGGATGAACAGAATGATCATGGAGCGTGCAAGGTGTATGAGATTGCATGCAGGGTTTCCCTTACAGTTTTGGGCTGATGCTATAAACACTACTGTTTATTTAATAAATAGAGGGCCTTCAAGCACTTTGGATGGTGGCATTCCAGAAGAGGAATAGATAGGTAAATAGTTAAAATACTCATTTCTGAGAACTTTTGGTTGTGAAGCATTTGTCCATATTGATAAATATGATAGAACAAAGCTTGAGTCTAAATCCAAGAAATGTACCTTTATTGGATACGGGGTTGATGATTTTGGTTATCCCTTATGGGATCTTAAAAATCACAAAATAATTAGGAGTAGAGATGTAGTATTCAATGAAAAGGTCATGTACAAAGATCAATTGCAGGGAAAGAAAGAAGAAAAGGAAAACACAAAGCACACAGTGCTTGATGAAATCAAAGAAAATGAAGTTCCAAAGGCACCAGAAAATCAAGAGCAGCAGCAGGTACCTGAAATTTCTGCAACTGTAAGAAAGTCTACCGGGTTAAGTAGACCCCCTGAATGATTCTCTCCTTCACTGTATTATTTATTGATGACTGATTCTGCTGAACCAGAATGTTATGAAGAAGCAATGCAGGTAGAAACTAGAAATAAGTGGGAGCAAGGAATGGATGAGGAGACGGACTCATTGGTAAGAAACCAGACTTGGGATCTGGTTAAGTTTCCTGCAGAAAAAAGGGCATTACAGAATAAATGGGTTTACAAGTTGAAGGAAGACGATGGAGGCAAGAAGCGGTACAAGGCTATACTTGTTGTAAAGGGGTTTACAAAAAAGAAAGGCAAAGACTTTGATGAAATATTTTCTCCTGTTGTTAAAATGACTTCAATTAAAACTATTTTAAGTCTAGTGGTGGTAGAAGATTTTCATCTTGAACAGTTATATGTGAAAATATCCTTCCTCCATGGGGATTTGGAGGAAGAGATTTATATGCAGCAGCCACAGGGATATGAGATCAAAGGTAAGGAGAAATTGGTTTGCAGGTTGAAGAAGAGCTTGTATGGCCTGAAGCAAGCTCCAAGGCAGTGGTATTTGAAATTTGATAAGTTTATGACATAACAAGGTTATGATAGATGTCATTCTAACCACTGTGTTTATTTCAAGAGGCTAGATAACAAAATATATATTCTCTTGTTATTGTATGTGGATGACATGCTTGTTGCAGGCTCTAACATGCAGGATATAAATGTGCTCAAAAGAAAACTAGCTAAATTATTTGTGATGAAGGATTTGGGTGGTGCAAAGCAAATCCTTGGTATGATAATAAAAAGAGACAGGAAAAATTGCAAATTGACATTTTCTTAAGGTGAGTACATAGAAAAGGTGTTGCAGAGGTTTAGAATGTAGAATGAAAAACCAGTCAGTACACCTTTGGCTAGCCATTTCAAACTAAGCAAGGATATGTGTCCAGAGACATAGGAAGAGATAGATTACATGTCCAAGATTCCCTATTCATCAGTTATTGGAAGCTTGATGTATGCCATGGTGTGCACAAGACCAGATATTGCACATGCAGTGGGAGTTGTGAGTAGGTATATGAATAATCCAGGTAACAAGCATTGGAAAGCAGTATAGTGGATTCTCAGGTATTTGAGAGGTACCACTTCTCATGCATTATGTTTTGGAGGTTCAGAAACTATTCTACATGGATATGTTGATGCAGATATGGCTGGTGATAAAGACAGCAGGAGGAGCACCACAAGGTATGTGTTTACTGTGGGTGTTATAGCACTAAGTTGGATTTCAAAACTGCAACAGGTTGTTGCACTTTCAACAATGGAAGCATAGTATGTTGCTGCTACAGAGTTTAGTAAGGAGATGATTTGGTTGCATAGGTTCATGGAAGAATTGGGTAAGAAGAAAGAGAATAGTAGGTTGTACAGTGACAGCCATAGTTCCATTCATCTTGCAAAGAACTCAACCTTTCATTTGAGGACTAAACATATACAACTCAAGTGCCACTTCATAAGATCTGTTCTAGATGAAGAACTGTTAAAACTGTAAAAGATACATACTAGCCAAAATCCTATAGACATGTTTACAAAGGGAGTAACCAAAGAGAAACTGAGTTCCTGTTGGTTTCTGTTGGCCTTCAAGCATGAAGGTGGAAATAAAAAATTTGCCAAGTCCAAGGTCCAGAGCATAGTCCAGCAAGTGCAGCAGCGATGGAGTTACTGTGATCAGTCACTAAGTGGGAGATTGTTGGTTGTGGAGCATGATATTCCAGATCCAAATATATTATTCAGTTGTGTTTGTACCTCAGGTGTACTATACACTCATTCCCCCTGCCTTGGGGTTTGGGGGTTCGGCGGCGAAGCCCCTGAGAAATTTTTTTGGGATGTGTGTTGGCCAACAGTTTTGTGGACCCATGGTATTGGGTTAACTGTAGTATTTTCCCATGGTATTTCCCCTATAAAAGAAAGCATTGTAACATGACTGCGTATGGTATTGTATTGTATTGGAAGAGACACTGTGAGAGTGTGAAGAGGAAGTGCATTGGTTTTGCTGCAAGGTGTATCCCTTCATCTTTCTAGATTGTAATAAAAGTACTGGTAATTTCTTTGTGGACATAGCCCATTGTTTGAGTGAACCACGTTATATCTGTGTCTCTCTGTAATATTTTAATGTGTTTTGCATCTTATTTATTGATTTAATTGTATATCTGTTATTGCTCTGCGGTCCTTTTTTCTAACATATGATTTGCGAGGAGCTTCCATCTTGTAGTTAGGAGCTTGCTTGCACTCATACCGCATAGGTTAGTGAGTCACTTTCTTTTGATAGGTAGTGGTTCTTGTTGGAATTTTGGCCACCCTTGTTGTAGACTCATTTTTCTGTGACCTGTTGTCACGGTCTGTTTTTAGAGGTTGTTGTTGGCCTGTGAGTTGCCTTTTATTCACTATCCTTATAAACACTTAGTTGTAGTTTGTTTTTTGATCCTACAATTGATCCTCTTGAGTTTTTAGTCATTACACAGCACTCCATATAGTCATCATAGCTCCACCACACTACTCATATAGGCTTAGGGGGAATACCCCCTAGTTCTGTTCTTTAAACCACCACCGTCGAAGCCACCTTTGATGTCACTCACCACCTTCGAAAGCACACATGGGCTCTGAATTTTATTTAGATCCCTATCAATCCAAACCTACCTTGTTCATTGCCCCATATAGCCCCATGGATGGTGCACATCTTGACCCCTTTCAACGGGGGATTCTAAGGAGTGGGATTACATCCATTCAACCTACCATCACAGGTATCCCTTCATCTGGGCCCATAGGCCCTGGTCCTAGTGGACTCACTATCACTGCACACACTGCTGTTGGTTCACTACCCAATAGTGGTGGTTCCATTCCATCCATCATTGTCACAACCATTCTGTCTTATATACACAGGGACAGTGGCGCTTCCACCTCGATTTTAACTTTTCCTAGAGTCGAGAGTCAACCTCATCCACCCCCAGTTATGCATGGGAACTACGTTCCTACAACTATCGGCACCATTGATGGTCCTTCCCCATCCAATCTCGGCTCTAGCCTACCTTTTATGGCTAGTCTCAATCTGCCATATTTGGCACAGTTAACCAACGACCCCATTCGTCACCACCCAGAATGGCCTCCTATGCCTACGAAGCTTCCCTCATACATCCCTAAGTTTGAGGGAAAGGCATGGGAGGACCCTCAAAATCACATTATGTCATTCCATCTCTGGTGTTCATCTAGCAATATTATGGATGACTCTGTTCGATTGAGGTTATTCCAGTACACACTCATGGGTGATGCGTCCAAGAGGTACATTGAGTTTCCTCATGTTACTTACCCCGACTTCTCCTCACTCACTTCGATGTTCCTTCAGTACTTTTAGATCCTTTTATCCTGTCACCAAACCACAACTACCCACACCACAAATCATATCCATGAGTGGCGACGTAGAATTAACTTTTGCAACATCTAATTGGATGATAGGATCTTCCTTGACTGGTTCCTTAAAACCTTACTCCCTCGCATAGCCAAGGACATCGCATCTGAGCGACCCCAGATAGAAGAGGAAGCCATCCTTAAGGCTCAACAGTTCGATTTGATCTATGCCCAGTCTGGTTACTTATATACTATCATACCCAATGCTCCCTGATCTGACACCTCTCACTGTGATACGCTGGGGCCATCTCACATTGTTGATGGAGTTATCGACTCTATTACCCAACACCCCCAGTTTTATGCGGCCTCTCCTATGATGCCACCCCATCCGGGTAACATCCACAGTGTCTCACAACCAAGTTAGACCCAGGATTACTCACGTATGATGGATCAATCTGGAGATACTTCATCTTATTCTCCCCTTGGTTACGCCCCTGATTACTCACGCATGACAGCTCAGTCTGGAGAAACCCCTTCCTACACACCTCCCACACCAGCTCCTCATGTTCATGGAATGACTTGTTTGGCACACTCGTGTTCTGGCCAAACGACTGGACTCGCAACCTCTTCAGCTCCTCTGGTCTATTATGCACCACCTATGCAACCCACTCCGGATCTAGCCTCCAATCCTCTGGTTTCTACGGGAAATATTTATTCTCAGCAAATCATTCCTAACCAACCCTCCCCCAATAACCAACAAGGGAAGGGAAATAAAAACAGAGGAGGAAATCAAAGCAATAACCATCCCCAAGGAGTCAGCCAACAGGCCAACCCTCCCAACAACAACGGAGCTAACCCTCCTACACAGAATCTTCAACGTCCTAATCGACTTGGGAATAAACCACAGTTATGGACCAATCATTTGTGTCCTATATGTAACACCTATGGTCACTACACTCATCAGTGTCCTCACATGGCTCGCGTCCAACAACTTCTCCAAAATGATGGTCAACGTGATCCGAATGCGGCTACTCTGGCTCAACCAAACCTAGCACCACCAGGTCTTATGTCTATGGTGCTCCAAAACCCCCTACCACACCAAGGAATGGTTGCAACCCAAACCTTGGACCCACCTGCTCACACAGCTCCTACTACAGCCCCACCTGCTGAGGCTGGTGTCCATCGCCTCATGATGTTGTCATCCGAATTCAACCTCTAGACTCGATGCAACCAGTATGGCTTCACCAAAGAAACCATTGACCCATCAGTGACATCTACCTCTACAAATTTTGGCATGTCTCTACACTTACCGAGACCCTCACATATGCCGCGGCCAGAGTCCCATGATTCCCTATGCATCGTGTCGCAAAAAATGCTACTGACAGAGATACCCATAACTACAGTATAGTTGACGACTTGGCCCAATCTCATACAACCATGTCCCCTTTGGAAGTTCTTTAATATTTCCCATTACAACGTAAAGAGTTGTTTTCCATGCTAGGTGTCATAGATCCCTCTGATTCTAGGTTGATCACCTTTGACCTGGATCAAGGAGAACCCAGGATGTCGTCAACTATTGCCTTCCAAGTTCTAGTCACAATTCAGAATTCGATCATAGATCGATGCATTATTGATGAGGGGGCATCAACCTGCGTTATGTCAACTTTCGTTTGGCAGAAACTTGGGTCCCCTGCCCCTTCAACCTTCCACCACCGCTCTTCACGATACAATGGTCTCTCTACTCAGCTCCAGGGGATTCTCACGAATGTCCCTATTGAGTTGGTTGACAAAATGGTTCTGATTGAGATTGAGGTTGTCAACGCCCAACTTGATTACAACCTCTTCCTAGGACATAGCTACATGTATGCCATGCGATTTGTGGCCTCTAATGTCTTTCACCTCCTGATGTTCCCTCATGATGGGAAGATCATGACCGTCAACCATTTGACATACTACGATCTAAAGGGGCCGACCACACTGGAACACATCCTTCCTAATGTCAATACTGTCATTGACAATGCATCCATTCCATCCTTATCTATTGTTGGACCAAGCTTGTTTTCCAACACTCCTATGACATACACCTTTTATTCCTTACCACCTCCACCTACGCTGACTGATGTATCGAATTTGTGCACTATTACATCCGGTAACATTCTGACCGTATCACAACCTCAGTTGCAATACCAGCCACAATCCTCTGTGAATTATTGGGGTTCATTCTCGATCCACATGATTCCCTTCCTTTTTCCACCATCTGGTATTGTGAGCAAGCCTGTCATGGATACTCTCAACTTACCTATTTTCACGTTGGGAAGTCCTGTGTGGTACCTGGATCCACCCACCCAATCCCTCGTCCCCCAGGTTGTGTTGACTCCTATCCAACCCACTCAAACAGTGTCTCTCCCACCTCCTGGTCCATCGAAGACTACTCATGTCTCCATGTCTACCCCTCCTCCTCCAAAGAAGGTTGGAAAGGAGGCCACCAAGGAAATGAATGAATTTTGTCTGGTTCGCACTTACACATTGTATGATATCCAAGGTCATGTGACACAAAACTATCCATAGTTTCCTCTCCTTCGCACCCACATGGACACCATGGATGAGACCAATGGTGCTTTAGTAGCCACCATCCCAGATCCACTAACGGTTAAGAAAAAGTCATTGCGAACCAACCACCCTTATGCAGTTTGTGGTTGGTACGGTCATTACTCTCACTATTTCCCAGACTTACCTGAGTATCGGTCAGCCCTTCGCGGCCTTCGAAGAAACTCCCATGAATCCAACATTGTTGTCCTAGAGGAGATACACCCTTCGGTATTTTCCTCAGACACAACCAACACCATTTACATTATTTCTAGTCCTCAACCGTGCAAGATCCACCAAATATATCCCAGCACCACTTTCACAATGACAGAGAGATCTCTAAAACCACCACCAGTTTTACCCCATTTCATGTAGTTCACTATGTGGATTCAGTTTTTTCCATTGAATGCCAGATTCCAACACCATGCCTTGCCGATGAACTTCTACCTGATACTTCACCATTAGAATAACATCTACTTATGCTCGAACAGACCAATGAGGACCATCATTCTTCTCTCCAAATGATTGAATTGAACCAAGACTTGATCGAAGTCCTATTTTGACTCCCATGTCCACCCTCGCACCTTTAGTGAGGGATCCATTGTCCTTGTCTATGATCAATCCAATGATAAGTTAGGGAAAGAGAAGTTTCATTCCATGCAGTACGACCCATATGTCGTCCATTGATGTCTTGGAAAGGGGCATGCATCCTTGCTGAATCTGACGGATACCTCTTGACGAATACCCGCAATAGGCTCTCCCTCATGAGGTTCTTTGTCTGAAGTCATCCACCATGAGTACCTATGTCTCATAGTTTTTGTTAGTTAAATAATAAAATAATAGTTATTAATTTTGGAGGAAGAATGAAAAAAACTACTTTTTTGTTCGTATTTTCGACATATCTCCTTGTGGTTTTACTCAAATTCTGAGTGGGAGAGCCTGCTCGGAATTTGAGTAAAAACACAGGGAGATATGTCGAAAATACGAACAAAAAAAATAGTTTTCTTTTATGAAAAATATGTCAATTCAACCATTATGGTTGACTCATTTTATTGAAATTCTATTGGTTCATGAATTTCAACTCACAAAATTTATTGTTGGCGTGTTTTCTTATAAGGCCCATTTTAGACCCCAAATTTCCTCTAATGTTATGAGACCCTGATCTCATGCTCTCACTATGATTTTTTGGTCCATTTCCCGAAAGTCACCTCAATTTGTGTGTCATCACATCAATCCCCCATTGTATGTATTGGCATGTTCACGAGCCCTCCGTTCCATCCATACTATGTAGTTGGCCATTTTTACTACCATCCATCATCCTGGAAGGGGGGCCCATAGTGTTCTGCATTTATTCCTCTCAGCCATGTTCACAACATAACCTCTTTCCATATATTGAACACCTCCCCCTTACTTGATTGCACATTACAGAGTTTCAGTTAAGCTCTTTTCTGACTCCTAAAAGAATGAAAAGATTGTCGAGCACGCTTGCTTCCTTTCACGCTTGTTGTACAGGATTATGCACCTTATAACCTAAGGTCTGGGGTTACCAACATATTCAATTAACTTGCAGACAATTGACTTTAGAGTGCAGTAAAGGAAATAGGAGGATGGGAAAGACTAACCCAATGCAAGAGATTTGATCCTAGCTTGTCCTCTTCCGCTCTGCTTCTCCTCTAAAGTCTTCAGGGATGCTCTCTCCTTCACCTGTCAAGATTTAGTCTTCCAAATACAAGATGATTCATATATATCAACAGGTTAGATAAATCATATATAGGATGCTGAAACATAAACATTTATCAAACCACAATACATGAAATACATTCAAGACACAATATAGAAGAAGGATTCTCTTTATTATCAATAATGAGGAAGTTCAGATTACAACCCAATGCCTGAGACAAGGACTCCTCTGCAACCAAAGGATTATGAGTTCCACTGCTCCAAAGACTTCTGTATAAAATCCACCAGCATAACTTTGCTCTCCAAGTGTGTGTATCAAACACCCTCCCCAAGGCCTATATTTATACATGGTGAAATAAGGCAGTTTCGAAGGTTGAGGAGGTTGAGACAGTTAAGGAGATTAAGGTAAATGGCTTAACTAATCTCAAGTAATCATGTGTTTTTATTTTAAATATCAAAGGGACATATCCGCGGGTATAAAGACCGACAACTCGCGTATGATCCGCGAGTTACTATAAGAGCAACCCGCGGATACATCTATCCGCAACTTGCAACAACCGACACTCGCATATGATCCGTGAGTTGCATACACATAGGGTCGCAGATATGACTTGACATAATTAAAAAGTCAAAGTAACCAGCTGGATGGGTGAGGAATGTATTTTGTAATAAGCCCATCTATAGTGTTTTGGGCAACCCTCAATCCATAGATGTCCTTTTGTGTGCCAACATGAGGGATGTCGGCACTCGAACGGAGAGGTGCCATTTAGGTGGATAACAAATGCCCCCTAATGTGTGAGGTCAGAGGGAAACGATGGCCGAAATACATTATAATCTTTATCTTTGGAGAACTCAGAAATCCAATGGAGCAGAGAGAGTACCTGAAACAAATACATAGTAATGTCATATACAAAGTTACATCTGAGGATGCTATGTTCAATTTACTGGAACACTAGCTCCTTTACAATATTTGAGTACATCATATGATACGGGTATAAAACTACGTATATTACAAAAGTGGATCGAAGCCACAATATACAATAATGAGTCTGCAAAGATCTGGAAGTTGTGTATAGGAATAGAACATAATCTTGCACAACTTAGTCCATAGGTGAGAAACTAAGGTCTTCATAGAGGATCCCAAAGAACTAGTACAATCCAAGACATGTGAATAAGGGTAAGCTAAAGTCGAACATGGAAAGGATTCAACAGTTTTTCAATCAATAGATGATAATCAACAACTGAAGCACAGGAATTCACCAATGATGAAAGTAAATCCTGAGGTACCATCGTCAAAACTCTAGGTCTTCGTCATCAGGAAGTGTTGAAACAGAACCATGCTGTGATAAGGAAGGAAATAGATCCTCCAACGGATCACAAGAGTGAATAGGAACTGGGCAAAAGAAGGGAGACACAAATAGATAACAGATGTAACAATGATGGGATCAGGCTATAGATCAAACAATGGGAAGAGTCCTTGAACAATGAGCACAACATAGAGATGACCCAAGACAGTGTATAACTTATAGAGAGAACAACTAGACCTATCTGTCATGTAGGAGATATGATCAGATTCCCCAGGTATAACGGACAAGAGGAGGAGTAAGAAACTCAAGGTAATATCTGAACAGAAAAGTAATAACTGAAACATGGATATCGGAAAACAAAGAGTGCTATGTTCAAGGATGACATACTGCCATTACTGAAAACAAGAGAAAACTTCTTCCTTACCTTCCCTGTTAAATTTTAACGAGTCCAGGAAAGTTAACTCAGTTCCCTCTTCATTTTTTAACAAGCTTGAAGACATGGGAAAATAATTCTTGATAGTGTCACTGATTCGTGGATTTAACGAGCCCGAACTAGTACATGTTCGATGGTGTTTGCATAGTTTAGAGAGTCTGAAAACTCCAAAGAAGACTCCAGGGGGGTGCTTTTTCGTACAATTTAGTCTCCTAAGGCCAAAAAAGTATAAAACATACTAAAGAAGAACTCTCTTAACTTCCAAAGAAGAAAAGGCGCACCTTTTTCATACTTAGTCGGGAAGGTCCAAAAAAGGTTGAATTACCACCTACCCAACACTCCTTCAAAAGCAGCATATAGCCTGAGTTTTACGAGTGTGAAGGAAGGCAAGATCACCCGGAAAGATCCATTTGATTACGAGAAATGGGGCTTACAACAATAAACTCGATGCTTTGTTCTTTAGGGTTTAACGAGCATGACAAAGACATAAAGTACACTCTGAATCTTTTTCATGTTTTGGTCCAGGGCACGAAAAAAGAGAAAACTAAGCTCATACCGGGGGTTCCTTTTCCGTAAGTTTAGTCCCTCAAGTCCGGAAAAGTGATAAACCTATGCCTGAGAATACTCTTCTCAATTCCAAAGAAAAGTGAGTGTTCCTTTCTCGTATTATTCCACATGGTCTGAGAAAGAGATAACCTACCACCAATGTGGATGCCCATTCACATATTCTTAACGAGCCTGAATTGACAAGTTTACTCAGCAGTCAAGTCTATTTTGAGGAGTCAGACTGGGCCTAAAGAAACTAAAAATATTTCCCGTGAAGTTTTAACGAGTCTGTAAAAGTCAACTCACGGCCTCCTTAATGTTTTTAACGAGCTCGAAGGAGAGCAAAAAGAATGCTCTAAATGCAAGGAGACGAGTGTCATAGGCAAGCGAAACTAATTCCAAGCGCAAGGAACAAACCTATGCATAATGCAAGGAAAGTGAGCAAGATAAGGACACTCGAGGAATGTCTCCTCAAGGTAAAAGGTGTCAAGTTGCAAAGGCAAAATGATACAAGGCTTAGCGATGATGAGAACAAAGATGAGGGCTTATACAATGAGCTAAAAGCGTGGAAGCCGGCATCAGGCTCATAAGCGCGAGCAGGGCACATGCAAATGCAATTACGACTTGAACAACAAGGTGAGGCCAATAAACAGTTGTGAATCCAACTAAAAATCCTGTCTCCAAGAAACAACAACATCAGGATCATATTCAGAAAAAATGATTCTATGCGGGTCACTTTGGAAGAAACGCATGTGACTTTGCTATCTTCTATAAAAGGTAAAGTCAAGGAAGAATCGATCGAAGAAGATTCTATAGCACCAAGGCTCGAGGGTTTATAATCAGTAAGATCAACCTCATAAGGAGAGAAAAAATCAACAAGGGAGATAGAGTCTACAGGAACAAACTCAATATCACAGGAGTTGAGAAATTCATACGAAAAATCAAACTCGTCAAGATCACTGACTTGCTGTTCGAAGGGAGAGTCCAAAAACTCAACAAGACCAACATAAGAAGACTGATCCATGGGAAAATCATGCTTACTAAGTAAATCAGGGTTAGACTTAGTCACAACTGAACCAACATCCAAAAGAAGGTCAGACTGTATCAAAGACTCTAGGAAGACTTCATCCGAAGGAAGGAGATCATCCGAGATAGGACACATGTCTAAACTTTCAAATGGATTGACAGAGTAGAGAGCAAGATCCATAGTCTATATAGGATGAATCACCTGGTCAACTGCTGGGACCAAGTCCCGAGAAGGTAAGCATGAAAACAGAAGCTGCTTCTCAGTAGCAATTGAATTCAAAGGACATGAGGCCACATAGTTCACCTGTGGTGGGGTAGTGTCTATAGAAAAACTGGGAATCAATAAAGGAAAGACTTGGTCTCTAGTTGGGTCAGGAGATGGATCAATAAAATCCAACTGATCGATAGTGACAATTTCTTCTCCATGATTAAAGTACATCACACGAAAGAATGTTGACACCACAGCTTGCATGGCATAGACATAATCACATCCGAGGAGCATATTAAAGTCCAAGGGGTCTTCTATCACCATGAAGTCAACTAATATGGTCTTCCCACACAAATTAACAGGTGTTTGAGCAAGAATTACCAAGGCTATACAAGTTCTTCTATCAAATGCCAGTAACTGACTAGCAGTCGACACAAGGCTGGGAGATCCCATGCCTCGCCAAGCACGAGCAGACAAAATACTAACTAAGGCTCCTTCATCAACAATACAATGAGCAATCGTGTAAGGTTCAACTTTGACCTTTATCTGGAAAGGTGCATGAGAAGGAAGGCGCGGCTCAACTAGGCTATCCCAATCAAAGGAAGCAATTCGAGAGCTTGGTGGGGGTTGATCCGAAGCGAGTTCAGTGCCCCCTTGTTCAGTAAATTCTGAACTGGAAGTGAAGAAAATGTGACTAGCAGACACTTCACTCTCCAAAGGAAGAGTGGGATTGATCGATACTGGGATCCATTCAACTGCTTCGTGAAAGTCACTCTCCGAAGGGAGAGTGGGATTGACCAAAGATGACATTGGTTCAATCACATCAGGATCACTCTCTGAAAGAAGAGTGGGATCGACCAAATTTGATATTGGTTCAACCACTTGATCAACCAAAGGTTGAATAGGTTGTTGAGAAACTATAGGTTGTTCAGGAGAAGGAAATTCTTGAGTCTTGGACCACACTCTTTGCACCTCCACGATAGCAGGGAACTTGTGAGTAAGATGATCTCCCTCGCATAGCATACAAGGGAACTTAAGTTTGCACTTTGAGCGACCAGTTTTCTCAATGGTGTCAACATGACTAGCAGTGGATGACTGTTTTCTCTCAGCATGACCTATGGAGGCTAAGAGTTTTCCCCCAGCATGAACTACAGAGGCTGGGTGACTGGGTCCAACCTGACTAAGAGAGGTTGGTTGTTGAAAAGCTTCAGAATGTTCAAAAATGGGATGACCATGAATCCAAACTCTTCGCACCTCCGCGATAGAAGGGCATTTATAAGTAAGGTGGTCTCCCTCACAAAGCTTACAAGGAAACTTGGGCTTGTGTTTTGAACGGGTAGTCTTTTCAACAGTGTCAACATGACTCACAGTGGCTGACGAATTGTCTTCAGCATGAACCATAGAGGCTGAGAGACTTCCCCCAACATGACTTGCAGAGGCTGAGAGACTGGGTCCAACATGACTTGTAGAGGTTGGACGGGCACCACCGACATGAGCAACAGAGGCCGAGTGGTTAGGATCAACATGATTTGCAGCAGTTGAGTGTGTGCCCCCAGCATGAACAACAGAGGCTGGGTTGATGGATCCAACATGAACAACAGAGGTTGGATGGGGAGGTTCAACTTGAACAACAAAGGTTGAACGGGTGCCCTCAGCATGAACCACAGAGGCTGAGTGACTAGATCCGACGTGCCCTAGAAAGGTTGGAAGGATCCCACCAGCATGATCAACAGAGGTTGGATGGTGAAGATCAACTTGACTTGCAGAGGTTGAGTGCTTAGATCCAACATGGCCTGCAGAGGTTGGATGGGTTCCCCCAACATGAACCATAGAGGTTGGGTGGTGAGGTTCAACTTGACTTGTAGAGGTTGAACAGGTGCCCCCTTGCTTATGTGCCTTCTTCCTATTCCTCCTTCTTTTACTCCTTTTAGATTGCCGATTACTAGTATCAGTACTTTCACCGCATGAGGTAGAAGGAGGAGGAGAATCAACTATAGGTGAAGGGGAAGCAGTTTTTTGATGCCCTTGATATAAGGAGCTTAGTTGAGAAGCATCAGGAGCATTCAGGACAGTTGGAGTGGAAAACAACCACACCGGTAGCCCTAGGGTGAATCCAGGTAGATTCAGGGTGGCCATCAAGGGAACACCAACATTCCCCGTGAGAGGAATATTACAAGGATTTCCCATCACGGGGATCTCTTGGTTGGTGTTCAAAGGGGTGTTAGCCATAGCTTCAAACCAGGAGACAAAGTCTGAGGTTGATAGGCAACCAAAATTACAAAGCACACACCTAAAGGCACACTAAGTACAGACAAACCACAAAGCACTCACTAAAAATTCCTAAATCCAAACAGAAAAACAGGTATAAGATATACTTTCCAGAAGAAAGTTGAGAGACAGTTACTTGGTGTCCCTATAGATGTTCTTAGGCACAAACGGAGGAATCAACCATCACCCTCCCACACTTTCTACCAGGGTTACCTTCCAAGTTTGTCCAAGGTCAACCAGAAATAACCTTCCGGTGTACCTATGTATGAACCCTAGATGTCAAAGAGACTAAAGGCTACCTTAACTATATTGACAGTTTGGGGGGACAGTCGTCAGCCTGATTCGTACGCATGGGCAGGGTAGCTGAGCCCGAAATCCTGTCTAGGAAAGAATCCCTAGATGCGTAAAAACCCTGGTCTACACTTTGACAAGGAATCGGAGGGTTATCTCCTCAGTCCAAGTCTCTACGCGGCCTCGTGCTTAACTCCCATTTGAGAGTAGCTTCCTAGATACAATCAACGTAGAAAAGGATTTACCTAGTGATTGGCCAACTACGTCTGAAATTTTAACACTTGTGGAGAGTTAAAACTCTCTAATCCACAAGTCTAGACTGAGCTAGTTGGTGTATGACCCTATAAAATAAAACTTACTAGTAATTTTTAAATTATATTGTTTATTTTTAGGGTTGTTTTTAGTCAAAGGGTAAATGGTGTGAAACTTATGTGGTGTTTTGACTCAAAGTTAAAACAAAATGACTAAGCAAAGAGATATGAAATGTAAAAAGCAAAAACTATTCTCTTTATTTTTCAAATAGAAACTTGAAAACCACAAAAGAACAAATTCTTTTTATTTTTTATTTTTTCAAAAACAATGATATGCCATGCAATCTAGACTAAAAACCTAATCTACATGCATATAAAGAAAACATGTGTTTTTTTCTTTTTATTTTATAAATGCAAAAGAAAAATCAGCCTATCAACTAATGCAAGCAAGTACTGTAAGAAAAGAAAATAGACAACTACTCTATACCCCACAAACAAAACCTAGGTTTCCCTAAAGTTAGATATCAACCTCTTTTGAAAGGAAGGCTCACAAAGGTAAACAAGCCAACAACTTTGGAATGAAGAGACCGAGCAAAAAGAATGATATAAACAAAGGTCAAGAAGTCCCAAGTATCAATCTAAACCTACAAACAAAGGCTGCTCAGTACCTTGTCCAACAAGGTCAAGCCAAAGAAGGAGGTGGGGGGGGCAAGCAACACAAACAAGTATAGGTTCTTTTTAATTTTCTTTTATAAAAACAAAAGAAAAACTACCCACAAAGAAAAATATGCAAATAACAAGAACAAAGCAAAAGGACCTCTGTTATACAACCATCAAACAAACTCTAGAATGAACTAAAGTCAGTATAAACCCTACTTGGAAGGAAGGCTTGCATAAAATACAAGTCAACTATTTTGGCAAGGTGAAGTTAACCAACAAAAGAAGAAGGAAACCAACACCAACAAGCTTCTGAAATCAAACAAATATCACTGACAGAGGCTGACCAGAAACATGAGCCAAAAATCATACCAAGCAAAGGAAGGCTAGGAACCCTAGCTTGGGTGCACACAATGACAAAATCACTGTAGACTTATAAAGGCAAGTGACAACCAGCCACTGTCAAAAGACAGACTGAAAAAACAGAGCCCAAGACCTTGATCGTTGATCTGGATAGCGACACTTTAACCTACAACCCAAATAGGCCAAACTACTTTAGCATGCAAGCAGAAAATAATCCAAGCAAAAGAGACTCAAGGGCTTTCGAAAAAGCACAAAGTGTGATCACCAAAGGTATTCAAACAAGCTACACAACATTCATAAAGAAAATCAACTCAGAAACAGGGATTACACAAAGAAAGGAACAAGCAAACCTTAACTTAAAAAATCCCTACTTCTAGGCACATCCGCGACTGTATATAATTGCAACCCGCGGATGATCCGCGACTGTTCAGTACAGCAACCCACGTATGCAGGCTCGCATCCGCGACTGTGCAGAAGGGCAACTTGTCGAGCGCCCTAAATGCAGATAAATTCTTATCAACACACAGAGCATATGAGATTTATTTGTCAACCCGAGGAAGTCTTTTATTTCAAAGGATAGATGCACAATTTATGCTTAAACACCAGATCATTGCAATTAAACACTTTACCCCTAAACAACCATGTTCATCCCTTAGGACCTATGTAATCCCACCAATCTTCTAATTACTACAAATTCAAATTCTCTCTACCATGCATTAACAGGAAATGAAATCAGACTCGAATAACACTTGCAGACATAAAGAAAATCCTATTCATATCCCGAAATAAATGATTCATCTACTTAATCTAACCACTCTTGAAATTCATACTCATAACTAATTGTGATCTAGAAATTCAATTGCAGCAAATTAAGTTCGGCTACCTTAAAGAATCCAATTGTAGAAATGGAGATAACAATTATAACAGTAAAACAAGTGCGGGGATTTGTGGAACGACAATCTGGACCATGAGATGAACAAAGCTGTGTACAGCTATTTAAAAACTATTGCATGAAGGAAACTCCCTATTCAGTCGACTGTTGTCCTGTAGCAGTTGTCAATCTCAGGAAAATATAATACTGCAAATTCACACATCCTACTGCTGCGCACACAAACAATATAATCAACAGAACATCACACAATCATAATTTCAGAAATCCTACCTTAACTCAGCTATCTCTGCAGAAGGCGGGCCCAGCCTTCATACAGAGACGCTAGATGAACAATGTACAGCTCCTTTAAATCAGCAGCAACTCTTTGTATTAAAAAAAAGAATGAATACAGATTACCCCCGCTGTCAATACAAGAATGAATATATATTTTCCAACCCCCTGGGTCGAGACATCCTCTCACTTTTATACATACAAACTATAACAGCCGATCCTATTACAAAGGGTAGCCATGAAGATCTCTGATCTTCAGGTGCCCTGAATAACACTGGTTGTTACAAGACGTGGCATGGTGCAAATATAGCAAATGAGAGAAAGCTATAGACTGGCCTAGAAGTGGCGATCTTTCCAGATCACCATGATATTTGAACAGCTAACCAAAGATCCCCCGATCATAGCACATTCTGTTACAGCCCCTTTTGTACGGCTCTGTCTGGAGGGTTGCATAGGAATCACGTGCCTTAAGCTATGATTGAAGGATTGAGGAACTTCTTGAATCACGAACACCCCTTGTTCAAGACTTGTTCAGCTCCGCTTACCTGCAGTCAACTCATCTCGCGCTATCTTCATAGATAACAACATATTAGCACAATTTCGAGAGATAAACAGCCTTAATTGCCACAATCATAAGCATCAATAGGATAAAACAATAATCAGCCTTACCTTGGTAATTAAAGGCATAGAGTGAGGAAAACAGGTTGTATTAGGATGCTGAATAGTGTAAAACACAGGAAGAAAAGGTGATTAAAGATGGTTAAAAAGGGACCAATTGTGGACTCAACATCTCCGCCCAACTACCATGTTGCATGTCCTCATGTAACAACCTGCATCATTCAGAATCTGAGTCCTGCATTGAGCTCTGTTTGTGGAGGGAAGAAAAATTGTAGGGAAACTCAGGTTCCTCCCCTGTCTTCAGAAAACCTCTGTGAATAACCCAGTACCGCCAACAGCTCTGCTCCTCTGCCTTAGTCATGGAAAAATCCATGTGATATGGTTTTGCTGGCCACCAAATAAGAGGAAATTTGAACTTTAAACCCAGCCAGTTGACTCCACATTCCTTCATACTCTCCACATAACCTTTGACTCTAGAGAGTGCATGTTTAAAATTTTTAAAGCAGTAGGGGTCCCTGTTTCTAAGTGCGGAGGAGGCAACCTGCCATCTATGCCTGCTCCCATCCAATGCAATCTGCTGCTGTCTAGAAATGGATTTTGTACTAGTGGAGATTACCTCTTCCTGCAAATTCATGATAGGTTGTGCCTGGGAAGGGCTGGAAAGAAAACCCTTGTATTGAGCCACAAGAATGCCAGGATTCTGGGGCTCACTTCGAATCCATAAATTAGTGTGGCCTTCATTGTGGGAAAAGGTCTGAAAAGACCTTTCCCACTGAACATGATTGTTCACAAAAGAGGCAAAGGCTCGTAGCTGAACGTCACCTGCAAATGGAACAGGATTTGAGTGCCGATCCAAAGGGCACGCCATCTCATGCAAGTATAATTCACATAGCAAGTTCTTCTCTTCAAAATTGCTCCCAAGAAATGTATCCAAATTTTTTTTTGAGGTTGCAATTTCAAATGACCTTCCCTCCTGTACAGCCTTTAATTTAAACCAGACAAACTGCTCGAAGAGAAATACTGGATAAGAGGAAGAGGGCCTCCTAGTGCCTATGAGTTCTTGGGATAGGGCATACATTTGATCCTTCTCCTTCTGCATGGATGAGAATTTTTTCAGTTTCCTCATCTCGTTCTGCAGCTCCTCTACCTAGACTCTGTGGGCCATACGTTCTTCATCCCCCTGCTCTTCCAATGCTCTAATAATTATTCGATGCTCACTCAAAGCAATCATCCTCTTCTGGTTTTCTTCCATTTGAATTTTCCACTTAATCACTTCCATCCTCAGGGCTGAGACTTCTGCTGTGAGATCTAAAATCTCCGTTTATAATGCCCCTCCTATTCTGAATCCAAATCAATAAAATTTCTGAGAGGGAGAAGTACTGCTTCTTGTGGGGTAGCATCCTCTCCCTGGTCAATTTGCATCTCTAATTCTTGTGTTGCTGGTTCTTGTGTGGCAGCAACATCCCCTGGGTTATCTTCCACAGCTGTATCCAAGGTTTGTTGAGACACTGGTTCTTATGTAACAGTGTCTTCTCCCTGATCATCCTGCATTTCTGAGTTTGATTCTTATGTTGCTAGTTGTTGTGTGACAGCAACATCCCCTGGGTTATCTCCCACAGCTGTATCCAAGGCTTGTTGAGACACTGGTTCTTGTGTAACAGTGTCTTCTCCCTGATCAGCCTGCATTTCTGAATCTGATTCATGTGTTGCTAGTTCTTGTGTGGTAGCAACATCCCCTGGGTTATCTTTTTGCGTTCCTGAGATTAGTTCCTGTGTTGCTGGTTCTTGTGTAACAGCAACATCTTTTAGATTCTCCTCAGCATCCACCTACATTACTTTTAAGGACACTGGTTTTTGTGTAGCAGTGTCTTCCTTCTGCATTCCTGGATTCAATTCTTGTGTTGCTGGTTCTTGTGTGGCAGCAACATCTTCCAAACTCTCCTCAACATCCACCTCCACTGCTTTTAGAGACACTGGTTCTTGTGTGACAGTGTCTTCCTTGTTCTCCTGCCTCTGAGACTGGATATCTTCCCCATCGTGCCATTCCTCCTCAAGGAGCTCAGTGTCACCTGAGGCTATTGTCTGTTCATCCTCACTCCACTGTATATCGGGTATGATATCCACCCCCAGGTCATCTCTTAATTGAAATTCTGGACTTTCTGCTGCAATTCCCAGGGATGTTGGTTCTTGTGTAACAACATCCTGGATTACCTTTTCCTCCTAGATTAGCTTTGCGTCCTGGGAACATTCTGGAGTCATGGTGCAAAGCTCTTCATTAGGTTCCAGAGTGTCCTCCATCCCATCTCTCCCTTCTTCGGCCGCCTGGACAAGTAACTCCTGGTTTACTGGTTCCTGTGTTACAGATCCCTGTTCAGGTTTATCACTGTCATGCCCCTGTGGCTCAGCTTCTATCATCTCTATATCGTGAGAGCCTTCTGAGTTCACAGTGCAATCCTTACTTCCATTATCATTCCTGATTTCATTCCTTTCCTCCTCTGTCGCAGGATTGATAGCAGCTTCAGCAAGGATGATCAAAGATGCTGGTTCTTGTGTGACAGCATCTTATTTTTTTGCAGGTTCTTCCATTGTGGACATGGGCTGTTGTACTGTGATGAATATGATCTCGTGGCCTCTCTTTTTGAAAATTTCCCCACAGGTGGGGCAGATCACGTGCTCGTCCTCCTTACCAGGCTCGGCAGAGTTGGATTCCTCTAACTGTTTTGCAGCTTCCACCAGTGTATACATTTTCTTCTCCCCTTGTTTCCTGCAGGTCTCTTTCCATGTCTCCACTTCCTTTCGAAGCACTTGGAATTCCTCCTTTAACAAGGTGTTTTCTTCCAAAAGTCCTTCAATGCTGGATTCATCCTCAAC
>LPNX010135601.1:0-42238 GCA_001517045.1 Pseudotsuga menziesii | reverse complement strand
TTATAAGACCATGGTGGGTGAGGGAGACATGTTGATGTTTAGCACCTTGGACATACGCCGCCATATGACGCAGGGCATGAAGTAAATAGTATGGGATATTCAATAAAATTCCATGGCGGAGATGAGAAAGAAATGGTAGATCAGAATTATAAACAGTTTGGTACCTACCTTCACAGGTGATGTACTTCTTAACAAAGACAACAACCTGATCCCACGGTCGCGGCAACGAAGGCAGTGCAATCCCTCTTCTTGACGATTGAACTTGCTCCCCTTCTCGAAAAAATTCTTCTCGTGCAATCATCATGGAAACTCGTCGACCAAACCATTCCTTTCCTTCCCGGGGGATAGTAGTAACCTCAGATATAACGGTCTCAGAGACCTCTACCCGCAGCCCCCATACTTCGGAGTGAGTGTCTCGGAGGTTCAAAGCAAATTGCAAAGTTTCTTCTCGGTTAAATCCGTCCAGTCGCTCAAAATATTCAGTCCAGCCAGCAGCTTGAAAAATGGCGAAAACCTTAGGATTAGTCCTGAGTTCCTGTGTATTCAAAGGTTCGTGGCGAGCTGGAAGCCCCATGGTTGTGGATGCAGAATTACAAAGTCCGAAAATGGAGATTGCAAAGCAGAGGATGCACAGGTCACTGAGGAAAGATGTTGAGAAAAGGATGGTAAATTTGGAAAGTTCAGTACAGAGGGGGGTTCAAAAATTTTATGCCAAATTGGGAAAGGTGGCGGTTATGAATTTTTACGTCGCATGAGGGAAAGGATTAATTAAGCCATAATGATAATATGTATAAAGGCAAGACTGATATTATTAAATCAAATCAACGCTTAATCACATGAAAATCAAAGCCATACCTCGTGTGACTGTGCATCGGATAGCCTGCGGAGAATGATGAAGCGTGTAATTGCTGACGCTGCAAAGCCGAGCTCGTGCGCAGGCATTAACTGAATCATAATGACACGGATAAGGCCATAATGCCTGCCGCAAAGGAAACAAAAACCATCGCATCACCGGGGTCGGAATAATGCTAAGTTGGCTGGCACGCGTGGAATAAATCAGGGCCATCTTTAGTAGTGGAAGCAATGTCTTTCGTTAACACAGGAATTACCGCTGCAAATTACAAAAAAAAACAGTCGCTAGTGCTGAAAATGTCCACCAAATGGAACGGAGTTGCAGTTGCCGTGAATGAGATTGCGGCCAGCTAAAAAGATGTTGCATCCGCCCAAGATGGTTCACGGTGTCAGGAAAAGATTGGCTGAAACAGGAACAATCATGGCCGTGGAAGAAAAAGGTTGACGGCCCCCGGAAAATAACTCACAGCCGCCGGTAAATTATGTTCAACCGCCGGCAAATGTAGTTCACGGCTGCCGGAAAAGAAAGGTTTTCTGGTCATCGGAAAAAGGGTCACGGCTGCTGGAAAGTAAGGTTTTATGTCACCGGGAAAAGGGTCACGACCGCTGGAAAATTATGTTCAACCGCCGGGAAAGTTTATTTCGGCCGCCGGAAAAGTATGTTCAGCCGCCGGGAAATTTTGTTTCGGCCGCCGGAAAAGTATGTTCAACCGCCGGGAAT
This sequence comes from Pseudotsuga menziesii, assembly GCA_001517045.1. NCBI lineage: Eukaryota > Viridiplantae > Streptophyta > Pinopsida > Pinales > Pinaceae > Pseudotsuga > Pseudotsuga menziesii. Next base: position 40,665 of record LPNX010135601.1, on the reverse strand, counting down.
TTTGTTCAGCCGCTGGAAAATTTTATTTCGGCCGCCGGAAAAGTATGTTCAGCCGCCGGGAATTTTGTTTAGCCGCTCGAAAATTTTATTTCGGCCGCCGGAAAAGTATGTTCAGCTGCCGAGAATTTTGTTCAGCCGCTGGAAAATTTTATTTCGGCCGCCGGAAAAGTATGTTCAGCCGCCGGGAATTTTTGTTCAGCTACTGGAAAAGTGCGACGCAGGGAAGCAGAAGAAGGCGACGCCAGTTCAACAAGCTCGATCTGGTCATTCGCCTGGTACTTCCCTGCAAGACTGTTATTGAAAAACAACAACCAAAACGATCAAATGCAAAAGGAAAATAATGAATTATACGCTACAGTAGGAAAAAAAAGAAAAATTATTTATGTACAACGATTCAAAGTGTGATTTACAGTTCAAGGGTTGGCCGAGGCAGAGAGAGACTCCTTCCCTGGTGTCAGTTGATACTCTGGATCGGCGGTGATTTGCGAAATGAATGCATCTTTCGAAATTGGTTTACGATACAGTCTCAGTCTGTGACCATTAGCAAGTAATGGTAGACGATTGTCATCAATGGTCACCAGACGGACAGTACCGTTGTCAAAAACCCTGTCAACCAAATATGGACCTAGCCACCTTGTACGCAATTTACCTTTAAAATCCTTTTTGAATCTGGAGTCATAGAGTAACGCCTAGTCTCCCTTCCTAAAAACTTTCTTTTAATAAATCGGTCATGCCAACTGGCTCTTTGCTGCTGAAGCAACAGAGTGTGATCCACTGCAGCTAACCGCTTCTTGTCCAATTCATTTAATTGATCCAATCTATGCTTCTGAGCTTCTGTTACATCCAGATTCAATTCGGTGGCTGTCCTCAGGGTTTTAATCTCAAACTCGATTGGAAAGATGGCACTCTTTCCATACACTAAATCGTATGGGGAGAAACCTATGGTGTCGCGCCAAGTTGTGCGATATGCCCACAATGCTTCCGGAAGCCTATCAGCCCAATCCTTTCGATGGCTGTTAACTGTTTTAGTAAGGATGTTCTAAATGACCTTATTGGTACTTTCCACCTGACCATTGGCTTGGGGGTGGTAAGGTGATGACACCCTGTGCTGCACATGATATTTTCGGAGCAGGGATTCAAATTGGCATGATGTGAATTGCGGCCCCCCATCAGTAACTACTTCTCTTGGTACCCCGAAGCGGGTAAAGATCTCACTGTACAGAAAATCAATCACTGCCTAGTCATTAGCCTTGGCCAAAGCTACAGCCTCCACCCACTTGGTCATGTAATCAGTACAAACCAAAATGTAGACCTTCTGTCTAGACGGAGGACTGATAGGGCCAACGAAATCCAGTGCCCATCTATCAAATGGTTCAGCTACGAGTTGAGGTTGTAGGGGCATCTGATCTGTTTTATTCGGTTGGCCAATCCTCTGGCAACTGTCACAGGACTGGACATACCTTTTAGCATCCCTAAACGGGGTCGGCCAGTAGTAGCCCATCCGTAATGCTTTATGCCCTGTTCTTTTATCTGCAAAGTGCCCTCCACAAGGCTCCTCATGACAGGATTTCAATATAGGAAAGATCTCATCTTCTCTTACACATCTCCTGATCTCAAGATCAGGCCCTGTGTAAAAGAGATGACCATTTAGCCAACAAAACTTGGCACTCCGCACGGGATAATTTTTCTTTTTTCTCGTTTTGACATATATGGCGGGAGCTTTCTTGCAACCAAGTAGTTGGCGACGTCTGTGTACCATGGAGAATGAGCTGAAAGTGCGAATAGATGTTCATCTGGGAAAGAATCCTCAACAGGAAAACTGTCATCACTGTTAGTAAATCGAGATAAAAAGTCAGCAACAACATTTTCTTTCCCCGGTTTGTCGATAATGGTGATATCAAATTCTTGCAACAACAACAGCCATCTGGTTACTCTGGCATTGGTAATAGGTTTATTCATTAAATATTTAATGGCAGAGTGGTCAATGTGCACAAATGTAGGATACCCGGTGATATAATGTCGAAATTTATTGATAGAGTAAACAATAGCTAGGAATTCTTTTTCAGTAACAGTATAGTTAAGTTCCGCAGGGGCTAATTTTTTACTAACATAGTAGATGGGATAAGGCACTTGGCCATCCTGCTGTCCTAATACTGCTCCAATGGCAGTGTCAGAGGCGTCTGAAGAAATATGGAAAGGCAGGGTCCAATTAGGTCCCCTTAGGATGGGAGCTGTGGACAACTTCTCTTTAAGCACCTCAAGTGATGTCTGGCATGTTGTATTCCACACAAACTGTGCATCTTTCGTCAACAGGGAAAACAAGGGAGAGGCCAGTTTGGAGAAATTTTCTATAAACCTGCGATAATACCCAGCATGTCCCAGAAAGCTTCTCACCTCTTTCTGAGTTGAAGGGGTAGGTATATTCTTGATCACTTCAATTTTTGAAGGGTCTACCTGAATGCCATTGGCAGAGATAAAATGCCCTAATACCACTCCCTCACTCATCATCATATGGCACTTTTCAGTGCTTAATCAGAGTTGAGTATGTTCACAGCGAATCAAAACCTTCTTTAAATTCTCCAGTGCTTCGTCAAAGTCCCTGCCATATGGAGTAAAATCATCCATGAAGATTTCCATACTATCATTGACTAATTCAGAGAATATGCCAATCACAGCTCTTTGGAATGTTGCTGGTGCGTTACATAATCCAAAGGGAAGCACTCTGTAGGCAAACGTTCCCCAGGGACAAGTGAAGGTGGTTTTATCCTGATCCTCAGGAGCAATCTGGATTTGATTGTACCCTCTAAATCCATCTAGGAAGGAGAAGAACTTCTTTCCTGACAGGGTATCAAGTACTTGGTCAATGAAGGGCAAAGGGAAATGATCCTTTTGAGTTGCTTTGTTCAATTCCCTGTAATCAACACAGACCCTCCATTTCCCATTTTTCTTAGGTACAATTACAAGTGGAGAAACCCACTCGCTATCTGAGATCGGATATATAAATCCTGCCTCCAAAACTTTCTGGATTTCCTCCTTCACAATATCCCTCAGCTTGGGGTTCATGCGTCGTTGGGGTTGACACACAGGCCGAGAGTCACTTTTGATGTAAATGTGATGGGTGCACAGACTAGAGGGAATACCCCTCATTTCTGTATACTCCCAGGCAAACGCCCCCTTGTGTTCTTTCAAGAGGCTGATCAGGCGTTTTTGTTCCTCTAAGGAGAGACTAGGATTGATATTCAAAGTTCTTCTAGGCTCTACCTCAATAGGGATACTCTCTGAATTTTTCACAACCGGGATTATGTTTGTGTCACCAACCAAGGCTTCTTCCGTAAGATTTTCTTGTTCTTCCTTGCCCAAAGTGGTGTTCAGAATTTGATAGACCTCTCTATTCACCGAAGCGGGTTCACTAATGAAATTGCTAATAGTGTCATCTTCTGTTTCATTTTTAAAACTTAAGGCCTTCCCTATAGTTAATAGTGGCTGAACATCCTCCTCCTCCTCCTGCTCTATCCAAAGGGATGTTTCAGCCTCTAGACTTGGCCGAGCTGGAGGATAAAGGGTGAGGTTTTTAGTATCCATACCATCAGATATAGTCATGGACCCCGATCGACAGCTGATGCAAGCATCAACTGTGACCAACCAAGGTCTCCCCAGGATCAATGGGTGTCCCCCCAACTGCGATTTAGGTTGTAATACCAAAAAGTCAGCCGGGTACTCCCATGAATCTACTGAGATGACAAGGTCATCCAGGATCCCTTCGGGTCTGATGGTGGATCTGTCTGCTAATTCCAAAATAGTAGGGGTCAGTCTAAGATTAGTGAGCCCAAGCTTCTTTACAGTCTCTATTGTGATAACATTGATTGCTGCTCCTAGGTCCACTAGTACGTTGGGTATCTGTGTTTGTCCTATTTGTACAGTAACGGTAGGATTGCCAGGGTCATCATATTTAGTCACATGGGATTTTCCTGTCATCAAGGCAGATAAGTTTCCTATGACGTGAACCATGGGAGGATCCCTGGGTTTCCTTCCTGCTCTCTTAGCACATAGGTCTCGCATTGTTCTAGCGTAAATAGGGACATCTTGGAGAGCTTGAAGAAGGGGGATTTTGACATAAAGGTTCCTTAACTCTCCTAGGAGGTTAAACTGAGATTTCCCCCCCGTTCTTGGTAGCATTAGTCTTTCGGGGTATGGTGGTTGCTTTATCAACTGGGAAGGCTGTGTATTGTCAAATTTATCATTGGATGTTTCAGCCATCCCCTTGTTGTCGGATGTTCCAGCCGTCCCTTCTAAGGGATGCTCAGCATCTTCAATGATAGGGCCTGTGTCAAATAGATGCTGTGAATTCCCTGTTTCTTTGTGCACAGAGGGTGAAACATCCTCTGTAATTACAGGTTCTACAATTTTCCCAGATCGTAAATGAATTTCGTTGCAAGGTACAGGGGACAGAGAGTAGGCTGGCATGTTGACAGTCTCTAATTGATGGACTACTTTATTATTCAGGTTGGGGTTAGGTTGGGTAGGCAGCTGAGGTCGGATTGGTATATTCGGGACAGAATTATTCTGAAGCTGCAGGTGGGACTGCTGAGGTGGGTATTGAGGATATGGAGGAAATTGGGGAAATTGGGGAAACTGAGGAGAATATGGTGAATGTTGAGGTGGCTGTTGAGGAAACTGGTTCCCAGGATGGAAATTCCTCCACCCAGGAGACCACGACGTAGGTTGATGAGGTGGCTGTGTCCAAGGACCCCATGAGTTATAATTTTGCATTGCAGGTTGGGAAGAGTTCCACTGAGTATAATTTGAAGGGAATTGTGTATTCACATTTTGCATATTATTGTTCCAATTTCCCATGTTATTCAAAAATGGAAAAGAGTCTGGAGACATAACTTGATTTCGAGGCTGCCATGGTTTCTTCTGTGCAATAAAGTAGGCTGCTTCCACATCCGGGTTCAATGCCTGCAGAACGACCTTTACTTGAGGGAGTGAAGGACATTCTTTCGTGTCATGGTTCAGCTCACACAGCTGACATACATTTACTTTGTCAAGCGGGCATTCTCTTACCGGATGATTCTTTCTACATCGGGGGCAGAACACTCCTAATGTGAGATCCTCCACTGCTTATTTTTGCTTTGCATTCAGGACATCGATCTCCGAGGAGATAGAACTCATCATTTCTGTTTTAAAATTTTCAAGGAGATTGCCTATCTCTGCACAGGTGGCACCTCCATTAGATGATTTCTGAGTTCTGTCGAAGACGTCACGTTCTAACTTATCTCGTTTGTCCCGCTTATTGTTCCTGGAAGACCCCCTGGAGTATCTCTTGCATAGTTCCACAATTTTATCAAAAAGCTCTTTGGAGATATCTCCCTTACCAAGAAGGTTTAACATATCTAAACAATCATCTCTAATCCCACGGAGCAAGATTATCTTGAGTACATCCAGCCCCATGTTCGTCTGCCCAGCTCTCTGCACATTGTACAACAGTCTTTCTACAAAATCTTCCAAACTTTTATCCTCCTTCTGTACCATTTTAAATAATTCTTCCCTCTTGTCCTTGGTATTACAATATTCCTGATATTTCTCCAGGAACACTTGTTTCATTGAATCCCAATTAGCAACGGTTCCTCCCCCAAGGCTCATGAACCAGCGTAATGCATTGTCCTTCAGGGTAGCAGGAAAAAGTTTTAGCTTTTGGGCATCAGTGATATAATCGTAGCTGCGACAAAGAATATCGAATTCTAAAAGGAATTCATCTGGATCTTCTTCCGCCTTTCCATGGAACCGAGGTAACACTGATGGTGAGATATTCTTCATAGGAGCTGCCCCATCTAGTTGCTGAATCGGAAATTGCAATGTAGCCACTGTTCCCTCTGGCAGGGATCGATTCTCATGATGATATTTTTCTCCCATCACTTCTTCCTCGTCGGCCCCATGTCTGTTACTCATCTCCTCTTCTTTTTTCTCCTCTTCGTCTCTTCCTGTGTTCTTTTCTTCGTCCTTCTCTTGTTCCTCGTTCTTTTCTTCCTTCTTCCACTGACCCAGGAGATTCTGGTGGTACTGATCCCACTCTTCCTTAGTTACACTCCTCTCGTTAATGTGATAATTCAGACCTCTACCAGCAGGTCCCGTTGTAACAGTTGTGTCTTTATCTGCAGGGATGGCTGAGGAAGTCGCAGCTACTCGTGTATTCTCCACCGTGGATCCCGACGCTAGCGCCCCAGGATCGGCAGGGTTTCTTCTGATAGGAGTCTCTTGAAGACGAGCCCTAGTGGATGAATCCGCTCTGTCAACCAGGTCGTCAATGAACGTCCTTTTGCCCAAAGGTACTCCTCGACCTCGACCCAAGCCACCTGCACTGTTAGTATCCTGTGGGGTTTTGGGAGTTGGGACTTGATCGCGTTTTACCCTTCTCGGATTCATACAACCCAAATCATTTCATCAAAGAGAATAAAAAGAAACAGACTAGAAATAATTACCAAATGCAACTACTGATAGTGTTTAATTTTTATCCTTCCCCGGCAACGACGCCAAAATGTCGAGCGCCCTAAATGCAGATAAATTCTTATCAACACACAGAGCATACAAGATTTATTTGTCAACCCGAGGAAGTATTTTATTTCAAAGGATAGATGCACAATTTATGCTTAAACACCAGATCATTGCAATTAAACACTTTACCCCTAAACAACCATGTTCATCCCTTAGGACCTATGTAATCCCACCAATCTTCTAATTACTACAAATTCAAATTATCTCTACCATGCATTAACAGGAAATGAAATCAGACTCGAATAACACTTGCAGACATAAAGAAAATCCTATTCATATCTCGAAATAGCTGATTCATCTACTTAATCTAACCACTCTTGAAATTCATACTCATAACTAATTGTGATCTAGAAATTCAATTGCAGCAAATTAAGTTCGGCTACCTTAAAGAATCGAATTGCAGAAATGGAGATAACAATTATAACAGTAAAACAAGTGCGGGGATTTGTGGAACGACAATCTGGACCATGAGATGAACAAATCTATGTACAGCTATTTAAAAACTATTGCATGAAGGAAACTCCCTATTCAGTCGACTGTTGTCCTGTAGCAGTTGTCAATCTTAGGAAAATATAATACTGCAAATTCACACATCCTACTGCTGCGCACACAAACAATATAATCAACAGAACATCACACAATCATAATTTCAAAAATCCTACCTTAACTCAGCTATCTCTGCAGAAGGCGGGCCCAGCCTTCATACAGAGACGCTGGATGAACAATGTACAGCTCCTTTAAATCAGCAGCAACTCTTTGTATTAAAAGAAAGAATGAATACAGATTACCCCCGCTGTCAATACAAGAATGAATATATATTTTCCAACCCCTTGGGTTGAGACATCCTCTCACTTTTATACATACAAACTATAACAGCCGATCCTATTACAAAGGGTATCCATGAAGATCTCTGATCTTCAGGCACCCTGAATAACACTGGTTGTTACAAGACGTGGCATGGTGAAAATATAGCAAATGAGAGAAAGCTACAGACTGGCCCAGAAGTGGCGATCTTCCCAGATTGCCATGATATTCAAACAGCTAACCAAAGATCCCCCGATCATAGCACATTTTGTTACAGCCCCTTTTGTACGGCTCTGTCTGGAGGGTTGCATAGGAATCACGTGCCTTAAGCAATGATTGAAGGATTGAGGAACTTCTTGAATCACGAACACCCCTTGTTCAAGACTTGTTCAGCTCCGCTTATTTGCAGTCAACTCATCTCGCGCTATCTTCATAGATAACAACAAATTAGCACAATTTCGAGAGATAAACAGCCTTAATTGCCACAATCATAAGCATCAATAGGATAAAACAATAATCAGCCTTACCTTGGTAATTTAAGGCATAGAGTGAGGAAAACAGGTTGTATTAGGATGCTGAATAGTGTAAAACACGGGAAGAAAAGGTGATTAAAGATGGTTAAAAAGGGACCAATTGTGGACTCAACACAACTCACGGATGGGTATAAAAATTTTTCTCAAAAAACAAGAAAAAATACCAAGACTTTCAAATATTGAGGCAAGTATGAACCAGGATAAAGGATCACACACAGACTTCAAAGCAAAGACTGGTCAGGGGTGACAGAAACAACCTACAGCAGTCTGGGCTCCCCAGCGGAGTCGCCAGTTCTGTTGTACAGGATTATGGACCTTATAACCTAAGGTCTGGGGTTACCAACATACTCAATTAACTTGCAGACAATTGACTTTAGAGTGCAGTAAAGGAAATAGGAGGATGGGAAAGACTCACCCGATGCAAGACGGTTGATCCTAGCTTGTCCTCTTCCGCTCTGCTTCTCCTCTAAAGTCTTCAGGGATGCTCTCTCCTTCACCTGTCAAGATTCAGTCTTCCAAATACAAGATGATTCATATATATAAACAGGTTAGATAAATCATATACAGGCTGCTGAAACATAAACATTTATCAAACCACAATACATGAAATACATTCAAGACACAATATGGAAGAAGGATTCTCTTTATTATCAATAATGAGGAAGTTCAGATTACAACCCAATGCCTGAGACAAGGACTCCTCTGCAACCAAAGGATTCTAAGTTCCACTGCTCCAAATACTTCTGTATAAACTTCACCAGCATAACTTTGCTCTCCAAGTGTGTGTATCAAACACCCTCCCCAAGGCCTGTATTTATACATGGTGAAATAAGGCAGTTTCGAAGGTTGAGGAGGTTGAGACAGTTAAGGAGATTAAGGTAAATGGCTTAACTAATCTCAAGTAATCACATGTTTTTGTTTTAAATATCAAAGGGACATATCCGCGGGTATAAAGACCGACAACTCGCGTATGATCCGTGAGTTGCCATAAGACCAACCCGCGGATACATCTATCCGCAACTTGCAACAACCGACACTTGCGTATGATCCGCGAGTTGCATATACATAGGGTCGCGGATATGACTTGACATAATTAAAAAGTCAAAGTAACCAGCTGGATGGGTGAGGAATGTATTTTGTAATAAGCCCATCTATAGTGTTTTGGGAAACCCTCAATCCATAGATGTCCTTTTGTGTGCCAACATGAGGGATGTCGGCACTCGGATGGAGAGGTTCCATTCAGGTGGATAACAACGCTCATTAAATTATTTTAAACAGTGTCTATGTGGCCTCATTTATTTCCTTTTTTTAGACCGCCTAGACTATGATAAGAAAAGGATCACCCTAGCACCTTTCAACTAGGAACGTTTCCCTTTTTATATGTATATGCTTTCTCGGACATTGGGACTGTACTTTATGAAAAATCTCATTATGGGTTATCTTTAAGCTCTTTTCCATCCCACTCATCAAGAAAATATTGCTGAGCAAACTTGGTTTTGTTCATGATTGTAAAAGTATTTGAACAGATTTCTAGTTAGTATAGGTTTAACCTTTTCTGGCCTGATTAGACTACCCATGATAAATAAGTATTCCTTCCCCCAAGGTTGGAAAAGATCTCCTTTGTACACTTTTATCCTTTTTCAAGCTTAGGAGACTACATATGAAAAAGAGACCACACTAGAGTCTTATTCCTATTTTCAGACTCTCAAAAAATGAAAACACCATCGAGCATTTACTTTCTCGAACTCACTAAAAATCCACGAGATCGTTTCATAACGGTGTTTAGGTGCCACTACATATGATATTATAGTATGGAATATTCCCCCCATTGGGTCTCCTTTGTTCAGAGTATTCTACAGTGAGTCTTCCTTGGATCCCCTAGATATCAGTAGTCCACCTACTTCCCTCAGTATTTCCCATTTGCAGTTATCTTCTCAGCATTACAGCTATGATCCCTCTCCCATGAGTTAGTTTCATATGCCGTCAGGTCAGCCTTGCCATCATACTATGAACAAAGGAAGTTTGAGTCCCTCATACTCCCATGCCCTTGTTCCCCCATTCAGTGTGCCAGTCCCCATATTGTTCCACATATTTGGTTATCCCCCTCGTGCTTCTACTCAAGGACACATAAATATAAGTATGATATCTAAGTATTATTTGGCCTTCATATAAGTATGATATCTACAAATAATTAACAACAAAATAAAAGAGCATAAACATAACTAAACAACAAGACAACGATAGTCTTCAAGCATTTGATATACAAAATGCTCCATCATTTTTTCTAGATCCGACTTTCTTCACTTTGGCTAATTTGTGAAATCCTCTAAGACCAAAATCACTAATTAACAATTTCAATTAAAAATATAGAGAAATCTCCTTCATATAGACAGAAATCACTAATTAACAATTTCGATTAAAAATAGAGAGAGAAAACTCCTGCATATAGAGTGAGTTAGATCTAATATACAATAAAATACCATATTTCTTGTTGCTACAGACAAGGAATGTATTACACCATGTTTACCAATACCAATTGGAAGGAGGCTACGACCCTTTGGTTTATCGACTTCGACTGAAGGGATTCTACAACACCCTATTTACCAATGCCAATTGGAAGGAGGATACGACCCCCTGGTTTATTAGCTACGACTGAAAGGATTCTAGAACACCCTATTTACCAATGCCAATTGGAAGGAGGCTATGACCCCCTGGTTTATCATCTACAATTGAAAGGAGGAAACAAACCCCTACAGGCATGTTGTCTTCCCTAGAGCCGCACTGCCACCCTAAAATGTTTCTCACGATTTCTCTCCCACTGAATTCTGTAACACCCATTGGTATCTGATTCTAATCATGAAATCCGAACTGTAGAGACGTCTTCCTTCTTACTTAGGTTGCTGCTTCAATACTTCTCATCATTTAATATTCTTTCAACAGCCGTGTCTTTTCAAATCGAATAAACACACCTTTTAGATATGAATATCACACCTTTTAGAACGTCCTTTCATGTTCTTCAATCGATCCTCCTCCTTAGAGATCATTTTCGTATCTTGGAAACCATTCCCGCATCTCTATCCAACATTTGTAGGTGCTTCCGCAATGCCAAAATTCTTTCTACAATCTCATCTTCCATATTTAATTAGAGCTGTTGATCCTATTTATAAGTCCATCCGAACCGTCGATCTAACCATCAATTTATGTCTTAAAATTGTCTTTTCGAACCAATATTTCCTCATCAATGATTCCCCGCCATTTATCTTCGTCAGACATTTTCCTGACCATAGATCCTCATATTGCGGGATGCGGGATGCCAACTCTTCACTTTTTCCTTTCCGCAAACTCCTTTCCGCAAGCTTCTTTTCGCAATTTTTATTCATCAATGATTCCCCACCGTTTATTTTAGCGGAATCAATTTCAGTCGTCCAATCTCTCCAGATTGTGGGATGTGGGATCCTAAAGTATTTAACATTACTTACGCAATTCTCTTTCTGCTTCTTCCTTCTGAACCATCGATCTGTTGCAGGATTAATCTCAGGCGTCCGATCTCTGTGGGATGCAGGATGCAGGAAGTTAAATCTTTAACGTTACTTCCACAATTCTCTTTCCGCATTTTCCTTTTGCATAGTCAATCTGCTTTAGCAGAACTAATATCAGTTGTCCGATATTTCCATATTGTGGGATGCGAGATTGTCGACCAACTTTCCAAAGTTTCCTCCCCGCAACTTTCCTTCCACATGCGGGATGCCCGACCAAATTTCCAATTGTTTACTTTCGCAATTTTCATTCTGGAACTTTGTTTTCGCATTCTTCTCAACCGTTGATTTCCTTGTGGATTTACGCCTGACCATCCGACCTTCATATTTTGTGGAACTTTTGCTTTTTTGCCTATCTTTTGCGGGATTCTTCCTAACCGTCAGATCTTGTGCGGGATGCTTCCTAACTATCCATTCTAGAACTAATGCGGATCTGCATTCTGTCTTTGCGGATTATACAAAAAATGATCCTCATTCATCGGATCTCATGCAGATAACTATGACACCTCATCATAATGCCATTTTGTCTTTACTTTGACTTATGCTGCGTTAACTCTTCCATGGTATCTTTTGCTTATCCTTTGTATTTCGCAAGCAACTTTTGCATCCTTAGTCTTTCATCATCATTAGGACACCATTATATTCCATTTCATCATATGTGGCATGCCACATCCTCAACTATGCCATGCGATGTCATCATATGTGTCATGCCAAATCCTCAACTTATGTCATGCCATGCCATTACTACTTTAGTCTTTCACTGAGCTTGTCCTACCATCATATCCAATGGTTATTCCTTTGTCATTCGTGAACACCTTTGACATCAATGAAAACTATAACCCAAACTTGTCAACAATATCTCCCTTTTGCATTGATGGCAACCTATAAACATTCTTCTCCTTTGACAACAATGACAAATGATAACCTATTATGTCAATGCTGCACCTATTTTGATATAGGATTTACCGTCCTTCTACTTTCTGACAGCTCCCCCTATCATCATATCTCCCCTTTGTTAACTAAACTATGTTATTTAATCAATGTATTATCTTTTATATTAACACTTCCTCTCTTGCAACAGGTATTGAATGATAGATTAACTGATAGATCCATGGACGCCCCTTGTCACTGTACTTCCTCTCCTCTGTCAACATTTTTGTGACAGAGTTTACACTCAACATTTTTCCACACTTTTCATTTTCTGTTATGGCATCCATACACCATCCTTGATCACCCATCATCTTTGAAGAAGATAGATTTCCATATACTTTCAACATTAGATACCAATTGACTTTTTCTTAGATACCAATTGTAATTTTCTGACTTTAACTCCCCCTGATTATAAGATCCCTTCTAATGTTATTTTCAGGTTTTCCCCTTTTAAAAAAAAAAATCATGAGAGACCTTTTTAGAAAAGGATCCCACAGTCATCACTACATCCTTCTTCATCACCTTCATATTTATCGGTGTATTCTTCTACATCACTAAGTAGCTTTCCCTCATGATGGGTGTCATTTTTATCTGTGACCTCATTATTCTCAACATCAACTATAGAGACTTCATTAATGACTGAAAATTGTGTTTCTTCTTAAGCTTCTAATTCTTTCATCCACACCTTGTCAGGAGGTGCACTTGCCTTCACCATGCTCTGGGTTGGTGTCCTGTTCCCTTTTCATCATTTGATTTTCTCCCCTGACTCTGCAGTCAACCACCTTGTGACCAAACCTATGACAGTAATGACAATAACCATGAAATTTTTCTTTATCCAAAGGAGGTATTTGTTTTCTCTATTTCCTAACTGCCATTTTCTTCCACTGTCTTTGAACTTCTACTAGAGTAACACAGTTCAGTTTACAATTTCTAGCCAAGTGTCCAAAGTTATTACATTTGTAACCCTCTATATCAAACCTTTGGAGAAGTCCAAACTCATTATGGTTCCTTACCTTCAGATTTTTAATTGCATCCTTCTTGTACTCATGAACCTTTTCATAAGCCTTGCATTCCAGGGCTTTATGCCCAAAGTTATTAAAGAAATAACAATGACCTAGAAATATTTTGGTGATTTCTATGTATTACTTGTTTCTTGGGATCCTCATGAGTTCTATTTTTGTCATGAAAGGATAGAGCATCTTCTTTGCAATTTTCCTTTTTAACAGGACTCTTCAGTACTTTAGCATAGCTCTTTGTACTTCCCCTTTGATTAGTGAGTGGGAAACTCTCTAGCTTATTCTCTTTAACGAACCCCAAACCATACCTATCGCTTGCTGGTCTTTGACTTTTCAGAATGTCATCCAGAATCTTTGAGCTATTTTTAAACTTAGATATGATGAATTTTTCATCAACCCCTTCTCTAGGTCGAGCAATTTCTTTCTCATGTTTTTCAGAATCTTGAATTCTCTTCCCGAGAAGAACTACTAGATCTTCCTCACTCTTCTTGGCCTCTTGAAATTTGGTTTCTTAAATCAATAATAATCTGATTTGTCTCTTCTTGGTATTTAGACAGTTTCTCTTTCAAAACTTTGTTTCTTTTCCTACATCTTTAAATTTCATCTACAACAGCCATGTATTTAGCTTCTATGTCCACTTATGATTCCTCATCTAAGTTTGTTGTTCCTAAAAACTGGATTTCATTATCTTCATTCATTTCCTCATCTTCACTTTCTTCTTTGGAATAGAAGTTCATATTTTTCTCTTTATACTTCTTTCTACCCTTATGACAACATGATTCTTCATGGTCACTCTCCTCTTGTTTTGGGTAGGAACACTTATGTGCAAAATGTCCAATCTTTCCACAATTAAAACATTTCAAGGGTAGTTTTCCTTTGTATTTCCCAGTGCCTTTATTAAGTCTACTTACAAAGAGGGCTTCCTCATCATCTAGATTTTCTGATTGATTTTTTGAAGTGACTTTAACGCTGCTTCTTTCTTCAATTTTTTATCTTGTCCAGTTCTCATTTCATAAGCAGTGAGAATTCCATGCAGCTCATCTACTATCACCTTTTTAAGGTCACCTCGTTACTCTAGGGTGGAAACCTTTGAGTCATATCTCATTGGTAATGTTCTTAGTACCTTGCTTACCACTTCTTTTTCTTTCAATTTTCCTCCAAGACCTCTAATAGCATTAACCACCTCATCTACATGAAGAAGGTATTCCCCAATATTCTCTTCTTCTCTCATTTTGAGGCTTTCAAATTGACCTTTATATGTCTACAGTTTGGATTCTTTGACTTTAGATGCTCCTTCATAGATAATATTCAACTTATCCCAGGCTTGTTTAGCAGATATGCATTGCATAACCTTAGTAAACACGATGTTTATTAATCCACTCAAGATTGCATTTAGGGCTTTGGCATTGCCTTCATATTCATCTAGTTCAAGTGTGTTTGTAGGGTATAGGTTTCCTATGTTATGTTCTTTTTCAGTTTCTACCCAAACATTCCATCCCAGGGACATCAGATGACACCTCATTCTTACACTCCAATATGCATAGTTTTCTCCTATAAATAGTGGATGCCTGTTAGTGGCCAAGCCTTCTTGTTGATCCATGGTGGTTATATAAAGAATATACTTTCCAGTGGTTAAACTGTGTTTGAAGGAACCCGCTTTGATACCAATTATTGGTTTAATGGTCAATACTGAGAGGGGGGTGAATTAGTATTGCTGTCTTTTTACTCAATTTAACCACTTATTAAATTTAACATTAAAACACATAACAACAAGAATACACAGAACACAATTTTGACGTGGAAGCCCAATAGGGTAAACCACCAATACGTCCTATTACTATAAAAAATTTATTTACAAATATTTTTTCCTACTTCTACAGACAAGGATTGTATTACACCCTGTTTACCAATACCAATTGGAAGGAGGCTACGACCCCTTGTTTTATCAGCTTTGACACCCTATTTACCAATTCCAATTGGAAGGAGTCTATGACCCCCTGGTTTATTAGCTATGACTGAAAGGATGCTGCAACACCCTATTTACCAATGCCAATTGGAAGGAGGCTACGACCCCTTGGTTTATCGACTACAACTAAAAGGAGGAAACAACCCCCTCCAAGATTTTTGCCTGCCATAGTGTCGCTCTGCCACCCTAAAATGTTTCTCACGATTTCTCTCCCATTGAATTTTGTAACACTCACTGGTCTCTGATTCTAATCATGAATCCGAACTGCAGAGACGTCTTCCTTCTTACTCATGCTATTGCTTAATTACTTCTCAATGTTTAAGCTTCTTTTAATAGTTACATCTCTTCAAATTGAATAAACACACATTTCACGATTGCGCCCTTTCATATCTGAAGATCACACCTTTCAAAATTCCCTTTCATGCTCTTCTGTTGATCCTCCTCCTCAGAGATTGTTTCCGCAGCTTGGAAACCATTTTTGCATCTCTGTCCAACGTTTACAGGTGCTTTCACACTGTCAAACTTCTTTATGCAATCTCATCTTCTATATTTAATTAGATTCGTTGATCCTATTTCTAAGTCCATCCAGACCGTCGATCTAACCATCAATTTTTGTCTTAAAATCGTCTTTTCGCACAAATATTTCCTCATCAATGATTACCCAACGTTGATCTTCGTCGAACGTTTTCCTGACCGTCGATCTCCAGATTGCATGATACAGGATGCGGGATGTCGACTGTTCACGTTTTCCTTTCTGCAAACTCCTTTTTGCAATCTTCTTTCTACAAGCTTCTTTCTACAAGTTTTCTTCATCAACAATTCCCCACTCTTGATTTTTGTGGAATCAATTTTAGTCGTCCAATCTCTCTAGATTGCCAGATGCGGTATGCGACATCCTAAAATCTTTAACGTTACTTCCGTAATTCTCTTTTTTCATTTTCCTTCCGCACCGTCGATTTGTTACGGGATTAATCTCAGCCATCCGATCTCTGTGGGATGCGGGATGCTAAATCTTTAACGTTACTTCTGCAATTCTCTTTCTGCATCGTCGATCTGCTTAAGTGAAACTAATGTTAGCCATTCAATATTTCCATATTGCAGGATGCGGGATGCCCAACCAACTTTCCAAATTTTCCTCCCCGCAACTTTCCTTCTGCATGCGGGATGCGGGATGCCTGACCAAATTTCCAATTTTTGACTTCTGAAATTTCATTTCGCAAATTCGTTTCTGCATTCTGTTGGACCATTGATTTCCTTGTGGATTTATCCCTAACCATCTGATCTTGATATTTTCTGGAACTTTGGCTTTTCCGCCTATCTTTTGTGGGATGCTTCCCAACCGTCGGATCTTGTGCGGGATGCTTCCTAACCGTCCATTCTAGAACTAATGTAGATATACATTCTGTCTAAATGCGGATTATACAAAAACTGATCCTCATTCATCGGATCTCATGCAGATAACTATGCCACCTCATCAACGTGCCATGTCATCACTATCTTTGTCTGTGCCACCTCATCATCGTGCCATTTCGGCTTTACTTTCACTTATGCTGCGTTAACTCTGTGTTAACTCTGCCATGGTATCTTTTGCTTATCCTTTGTACTTCATAAGCAAATTTTCCATCCCTAGTCTTTTATCATCATTAAGACACCATTATATTCCATGTCATCATATGTGTCATGCCACATCCTCAACTTATGCCATTCCATTACTACTTTAGTCTTTCATTGAGTTTGTCCTGCCATCATATCCACTAGTTATTCCTTTGTCATTCATGAACACCTTTGACATCAATGATGTAGGATGCGGGATGCCCGACTAACTTTCTAATTTGCATCCCCGCAACTTTCCTTTCGTATGCGGGATGCAGGATGCCCGACCAAATTTCCAATTTTTGACTTCCATGATTTCAACTAGGTTTGAGAAGTTATGAGATAGAACTAGAAACACATGTACATGTACAAATTGAAAACCAACTAGGGTTTCATGAACTAAAATTGAATCCTAGAACTATTGTTGAGAGTATGAGATGGAACTAGGGTTATGTGACCTCTTTACACGTTATGAGATGGAATTAGAAACACATGTACATGTACAAATTGAAAACCACTTAGGGTTTCATGAACTACAATATGCATGCTATAACAAGGGTTGAGAAGTTATGAGATGGAAATAGGGTTATTGGATCTCTTTACAAGTTATGAGATGGAATTAGAAACACATGTACATGTACAAATTGAAAACCAACTAGGGTTTCATGAACTACAAATTGCATGCTAGAACTAGGGTTGAGAAGTTATGAGATGGAAGTAGGGTTTTCTAACCTCTTTGCAAGTTATGAGATGGAACTAGAAACACATGTATGTGTACAAAATGAAAACCAACTAGGGTTTCAAGAACTACAAATTGCATGCTATCACAAGGGTTGAGAAGTTATGAGATGGAAATAGGGTTATTGGACCTCTTTACAAGTTATGAGATGGAACTAGAAAGACATGTACATGTACAAATTGAAAACCAACTAGGGTTTCATGAACTACAAATTGCATGCTAGAACTAGGGTTGAGAAGTTATGAGATGGAACTAGGGTTTTGTGACCTATTTACAAGTTATGAGATAGAAATAGACACACATGTACATGTACAAATTGAAAAGTAACTAGGGTTTCATGATCTACAATTGCATGCTAGAACTAGGGTTGAGAAGTTATGAGATGGAACTAGGGTTATGTGACCTCTTTACTAGTTATGAGATGGAACTAGAAACACATGTACATGTATAAATTGAAAACCACTTAGGGTTTCATGAACTACAAATTGCATGCTATAACAAGGGTTGAGAAGTTATGAGATGGAACTAGGGTTATTGGACCTCTTTACAAGTTATGAGATGGAGCTAGAAACACATGTACATGTACAAATTGAAAACCCACTAGGGTTTCATGAACTGCAAATTGCACTCTAGAACTAGGATTGAGAAGTTATGAGATGGAACTAGGGTTTTGTGACCTCTTTACAAGTTATGAGATGGAACTAGAAACACATGTACATGTACAAATTGAAAACCAGCTAGGGTTTCATGAACTACAATTGCATGCTATAAATAGGGTTGAGAAATTATGAGATGGAAGTAGGGTTTTGTGACCTCTTTACAGGTTATGAGATAGATCTATAAACAAAAGTACATGTACAAATTGAAAACCAACTAGGGTTTCATGAAATACAAATTGCATGCTAGAACTAGGGGTGAGAAGTTATGAGATGGAACTAGGGTTTTGTGACCTCCTTACAAGTTATGAGATGGAGCTAGAAACACATGTACATGTACAAATTGAAAACCAAATAGGGTTTCATGAACTACAAATTGCATGCTAGAACTAGGGTTGAGAAGTTATGAGATGGAGCTAGAAACACATGTACATGTACAAATTGAAAACCAAATAGGGTTTCATGAACTACAAATTGCATGCTAGAACTAGGGTTGAGAAGTTATGAGATAGAACTAGGGTTTTGTGACCTCTTTACAAGTTATGAGATGGAGCTAGAAACGCATGTACATGTACAAATTGAAAACAAACTAGGGTTTCATGAATTATAAATTGCATGCTAGAACTATTAGATTTTTTATCATTTAATCAATATGATCTAGGATCTTACCTAAGAGAACAACATGCAGAACAATAATCACAAGAGACAAGAGACACAAAGTGTTTTCCTCGGGGAAACCATAAAGGAGAAAACCCCGCAACTTCCTAAGAGATGGAATGAACACCAATGGAAAAAGTAAAACCCAAAGACATAAAGATGATCTCCGACAACTGTTCTCTCCCTCACTTGTGTCAGCTCTTCTTCTCTCACTCACATGCTACAGTTGAGTGAGTGTGTGTTTCAAATAGAGAGGCTCACTCTTTGTTTATACTAGTTTCCAACTTGATAATTACTTACCAAGGCTGACTTCACTAGGAGAGTCTAATAACCCTAGTGCCCCTCAATTGTGGTGACTTTTCCCCCCGATCAACAAAGGAGGGTTAACCTCTATGACTTGACATGACTTGATTACATTAATGATTCTCCCCATAAGAACATCGGGGTACAATGAAATAGAATACAAAAGATATACAAGTGAATACATTTTGAAGTTACAAATACATCAACACTCCCTCTTAACTAGGAAGGTATTCTCTCGACACAGTTCATCAGCAAGATTCTTCATCACATGATCATCATCAAAGCTGGACCATCATCATACTGGATCATCATCATCATCACTGCTCCCTCTATCTCGAGCAAATGGTGCTATCTCTTAATTCTACTCATCATAGGAAGTTCTACAGAGCCATATTTTTTTCATGTTGGTTGTAGGCCTAGCCTCCATGTAGGTCTTCTTTAGCACTTATATCATAGGCATGGTAGGAAACACCTACTACCATCCGAGAAAGGCTTTAGTACTTATATCCACTGGCATGGTAGGACACACCTACTACCATCTGAGAAAGGCTCCAGCACTTACATACACCAGCATGATAGGACACACCTACTATCATCTGGGAAAGGCTCCAACACTTACATCCACTTCCATGGTAGGACACACCTACTACCATCCAGGGAAAGGCCCTAACACTTACATCCACTTGCATGGTAGGACACACCTGCTATCATCCAGGGAAAGGCCTCATCAGTTACGTCCAATGGAATGGTAGGACACACCTACTACCATCGAGGGAAAGTCCCTAGCACTTACATCCACTGGCATGGTAGGACACACCTACTACCATTCGGGGAAAGGCTCTGCACTTACATCCTTCGGCATGGTAGTACACACCTACTACTATCCTGGGAAAGGCTTAGCACTTACATATGACCATGGGATGAACCAATCCTACCATCATGTTAGAAAGGCACAACACTTACATATTACCATGGGAGGAACTAATCCTACTACCATGTTAGAAGGGCTCACGGACTCATCACTTCCTCTTGGAAGGAACCTTGATCTGGAGAACACCAAGCTTCTCCCTGAAGTACTCAAACTTCACTTTGGCTAATGGCTTGGTCAACACATCATCTATCTACTCATCCGTCGCAACATACTGGATCCTCACTACTCCTCTCTGCACCATATCCTTGATAAAGTGATATTTGATATCGATCTGCTTTGACTTGTCATGGAACACCGGGTTCTTTGAAAAATTCACACAACTCTGGTTGTTGTAATATATACAAGTAGCATCCAATTGGAGATCAAACAAATCAGATAATATCTTCCTCAGCCACATTTCCTCACAAATATCCAAACAAGCTACAAAATACTTTGCTTCAACTGTACTCAGTGCCATGTAGGACTGCTTCCCGCTAAACTAAGAGATCACACCTGATCCCATACTGAAGCAAAACCCCAAAGTTCTCTTCCTATCAATGGCACTACCTACCCAATCCGAATCCACATAACCCTCTAGGTTAATCTTCATATTCGTTTCATATTTGAGCCCATAGTCAATTGTACCCTTCAGGTACCTCAGAATATGCTTTGCAGCAATCAGGTGAACATGTCTCGGATCCATCAGGAACTGGCTCAATGTGTTCACAACAAAGAAAATATCTAGTCTCATGTTCGTCAGGTACATCAATGACCCAATCATCAGATGATACATTGTAGCATCAACCAACTCTGATGAAGCATCACACAATAGCTTTAGGTTCGATGCCATAGGTGTGGTCATGGCCTTGTTGTCCATCATCCTGAACCTCTTCAGGATCTCTACTACATACTTCCCTTGTCCTAGGGATATTCGATCCTCATTCTTCCACACCTCCATGCCTGGAAAGTAATGTATCATACCCAAGTATTTCATCTCAAACTTGGCAACAAGTCTCCTTCTTGAAAATTTAATGAGTTCCTCTTTCCCTGTCAGGAAAAAATCATCGAAATATAACAGGAGCATCACTTGTCTTATGCCTTCAACCTTGAAGTAAACGTTGGAATCCACTTTACTCTCAGTAAATCCTAGAGCCATCAGTAAGCCTTCCATCCCCTTGTATCATGTCGATCCTCGGGATCTTCTGCAGTCACTCCCTCTCAAGCAGAGCATCATTCTCCCTCTGCCTTTTGTGTAATGGAGTGACAAGTAGCTTCCTCTACTACTAATAAATTCTGTGTATCCACGTAGGGTCACTAGATACAAAGATCCTCTATCATGAACTTTTTCAAAAGTTCTTCTCGCACCCATATGTGAACTTGTCATCCTCTATAGGATTTCATCTTCAACCTTGTAGCAAAGTTTGAAGATCTTCATCACTCTAGGTGATATTCAAGCTCCTCCTGTATGTGTTATCCCATGGGTGTCTTCCGAGCTCGTACAAGGCCTTCTTTAATTTTCACACATGAGTCTGCCTATCATGTGCCTCAACTCCCAGTGTTTGCAAATGTCTCTTCGTAGTCACATGCCTTCTTTCTGTGAGAAGCCTCATGATACGAATCTTTCTTTGTATCCCACGATGTTTCCATCTACTGCTTGTTGGATCTTGTAGATCCATATGGAAGATACTACGAACTTCCCTTTATGTCTCGATACTGCATCCTATACATCATTCTTCTTGAATCGGTGTACTCCTTCCCTTTCTTCTTGGATATTTCTTCATAGCTGGAAGGTTCTGCATCGATGACATCTCTCAATAGTGTCACATAAATGCACTGTGTCTGAGACCTCTTTCTTTCTTTGAAAGTATCATCATATTATTCTTCATCTTGTATTATTTCTCGAGCTGTCATCACTTGTTCTTCAGAACAAGTCTCATCCTTATTTTATTGTAGGTGATTGTATGCGATATTTCCTACAAGTAAAATGCATTAGTTGTATGGTTAGAAACATTTCATAAGGCATGTTCATAATCGCAAATTCTTATGCATAAATATATAATCATGCAATTATTTTATCCAATACAACATTCATCCATATCTCACGGAAAATTTCTAGATTCCTTCCATCTCTACCATGACATCATTGAGATTGTGCACTAATCCAATATGTCAGCAAAGAGGTTTCATTCTAGATAAATAGCAATGGAGAGTTGTCTATAACCATGGGCTATTAACCCATTACATGCATATTAGTAGTATAATTTCATTAATGCAAACATTCTATCATGCATAACACATCAACTGAATATAAACAAATGCATAACAAAAAAATATCATGAAATGACAATTGAATACTTATCTTTATTTGTTTCATGGGTAGAATCCTTCTTTTAGCTTCATCATCTTCTTCATTCATAACAACACCATTTCTTATCCAAATGATAAGATGGATATGAGGTTCTTCAAGAATTCAATTCTTCATATTCCTCATCGCTTGATGGGTCTTCTTTGAATCAAGAGCGCTTGATCTTCAGTTGCTCCCATATCCTCTTCTCTTATTATGAGTCAACATTCTTCTTGTGTGCACTCTTCCCAGAGTCTGCTGAAAGTAATCACTTCCTTTTGGCACACATTCCTTGAATGAATGAATCCCGTGATCCTGGGAGGCCATTCAAGGTGGTTATCACAATTTCTGTATTCTCTACTTCTTCATCCACTGCTTCAAATTTTTCTTTGATTTGAGAGACCCTTGTAAAGTATGATTGTATGGTCTCTGCATTCTAGATCTTTATTTTATTCAACTGGTTTCTAAAAGTCATCTTCTGATTTAGGTTCTTACCTTCAAATAGCTTGGTCAAGGAGTCAAACATCTCTTTAGGTGTCTTTAGGGAAGACACTTGTGGTATAAGTTGATCCTTGATTGAATAAGCAATAATCCTCTTGGCCTTGACCAAGTTGTTCTTGTGTAAGGCTTTAGCTTCATCTCCCTCTGGAACTAGAACCTCTCCACTTATGTAGGTGTCCAATTCATTTTCTTCAAGAACCAGTGAAATCCTATACTTCCATGCTCGAATGTTTTCAGAATCACCAAGATTTTCATCAAGCTGGTGTGATAGGTCGTTTTGAAATGAGAACCTCAAATGTAAATATCAAAAGATTAGATCATACCGATTTGAGGTGTCCGTCCTGGTTCCATATCTGGCTGATCTAGAGTTTGTCAAAGAAACCCTAATTTTCAAAACTTGGAATCTTTCAGATATTATTGGATAGAAAGAAGGGCCTCTTCAGGGAGAGATGTTGAATGTACTCCTTTTCTGAAAATAGTGGAGGGAAGCTCCCGGAACAAGAAGCCCTAGTTTTCCAATTTCTTCTACAGAAATGTCTGATATTATTTCGGTGGTATCTATGAAAGTACTACTACCCAATGTTTTAAATTTCGTACTGTGGTATCCTCGTCTGTCCTATTTACAACACCACAGGTTTGAGCAGAATTGGTTTCACCAATTGGGACATGTGAGCGTTTTACCAAGGTGACTTGTTTCAGGACTGTTCAACATAGGTAATGTGTATAGACTGCCACGTGTCACTGTTTCAACTTCAGGGCCTAAAAATTTTACCACAGAAATTAAATTACGTGCCGTATCGAGAAAATATTGTGAAATTTGATTTGGACCTTTGTATCCTTATATATAGACATTCTCCCTTGGTGTCCTGTTTAGGGATGAATCCTGAGATAGGATAGAACCCTGATTTGGAGGAATCATATCTCCCAGAATATAGCGAATCTGACACTGAAAATTTTAAACAGGGTACATCAGGAATTTATGTTTGGCCTATAAAGGTTTCATCTCCTGATCCATCTCCAATATCTAGATATAGCAAATGTACTAAAAGTAGTAGAATGTACCAAAACTACTAGTTTTAGTATTTTAGGGTTTTCAAGTCTGGGGTGAAATTAGGGTTTGACTTTCCTGGAGTTTTACCAAACCAAAAATTTTGATCTTGGTCTATAAATTTTGATTTTGAGGAGGAGATAAATCCTATGCTGGGCTCACTCAAAAATTCCTCTTCTATGAAAATCCATAATTTCTCGCAACAGTGACATGTCAAAAACTAAAAAATGCCCGTAATCAAATTCTGCCTCGACAGAAGGATGCACCCTTCAATGGAGAGTTAGCCTAGCCTCCTTTTGCTAATGATATATGGAGAGAGACCCAAAAAGTAAGAAGCCCTAGATTATGCAGTTGCACAGTGTCTTGTTCTTAGGTTAGCTCTGATTCCATGTTAGATTTTTATCATTTAATCAATATGATCTGGGATCTTATCTGAGAGAATAACATGCACAACAATAATCACAAGAGATAAGAAACATAAAGAGTTTTCCTTGAGGAAATCATAAAGGAGAAAACCATGCAACTTCCTCGGAGATAGAATGAGCACCAATGAAAAAAGTAAAACCCAAAGACATAAAGATGATCTTTGACAGCTATTCTCTCTCTCACTTATGCGAGCTCTTATTCTCTCATTCATGCGCTACAGTTGAGTGAGTGTGTGTTTCAAATAGAGAGGCTCACTCTCTATTTATACTAGTTTCCAAGTTGACAATTACTTACCAGGGCCGACTTCACTAGGAGAGTCTAATAGCCCTAATGCCCCTCAACTGTGGGTAATTTTCCCCCAGATCAACAAAGGAGGGTTAACCTCTATGAATTTACATGAATTGATTACATTAATGATTCTCCCGATAGGAACATTGGGGTACAATGAAATACAATACATAATATATACAAGTGAATACATTCTGAAGTTACAAATATGTCAAGAAGAACTAGGGTTGAGAAGTTATGAGATGGAACTTGTAATAACTCAAAAATTCATAAAAAATTAAAACTTTTCATGTGACATAAAATGTCAAATGTCAATGTTAATGAACCATTAACTCTTAGTGGATATTTAAACAGTTTGAAAGAAAAACGAAGATTACTTCTTTTGTATGGTTCTGTATAACTTAAAGGATTATCTTAAATACTGTGTTAGCATTGTTTTAACATAGTAGTTGCGATTTTCATAAAGTAGAAAATAAATTTGAATCTTAACTAATGCTAAGTATGTTATTGTTTTCTTTTGTCAAGTAGGGATAATTTCTTAGGTGTGATCGAGGCTTAATTAGCTTATAGCTAACACATTGGAAATGATGGTTCTTTTTACAAGTTCTAACAGGTAAGTGTTTTGTTCCAGTAAATATACAGATCAAGAAAGATACTTCACTAACATAAAAATATAATTCTATTATTTAAAGTATTATTTGTAGCTTGTCTCTATAAGAGGTAACGTTGACATAGTTAAAGTCGTCAAACTGCATAATAATGGCAATAAACAAAAATTGTGGAAGGATGGGTTAAATGCATAACCAGTCTACTATTGAATGGAACCAAATCAAACTGGATGATTAAGAACGTTTCTACAAAATACTCCTACTTCTGCTCATAAATATTATGATCTAAAGTTTAACTAGGAAGATATATGTTCCCGCAAGCTTTATTATTTAAATTCATATCTATCATAAAACATTTGGAGTTGTTTTTTAAATCATATTCATTTGATTTCTTTTGCAAACATAAACAATATATCCTGAGTTGTTAAACTATTACTTAGTCTTTCTTGTTTATAGAGTTTTGTTTCCTAAGAGCCTCTCTTTTCAATAAAGTCATCATACCCATTAGAATTATGACAAAATTTACCCTTACCCTAGGGTTTCTATAATTAGATGTTCTCTTAATAGATAGAGAAACTACTTTGACTCTTAATTTTTTTTTCCCAATAATTGGACATTATTTTACATTTGAGACTCAAGTATAAGAGTAGATAGGTGGTACTTATTTGATTTCCCAACTGCGCATTGTTTTGCAGAAATTGGTCCAAGGTTTCAGTTATATTTAACAGATTTCATCTTTGCCCTTTAACTTTACTTAGTAATCTTTATACTTGTGTCTTTTTACCTTGTTCCTTAGTGTAACCCCTAACTATAATTACACTTTCAAATACAGTTGTTAATATTTGTAATTTCCTTGAGGTTGTATTGCCAATTTATATATTATAGAAGGTATTATATTGCTTGGGCCATAGTTACACAATTACTCCCAAAGTCCACGATTTTACATGATTTACTTCCAGGGATGAATAAATTTCCCTTCTCAATACAATTTACTAATAAAAGTATGGTCATTTATTTATATTCTAAAACATGGTTAGAAAATAACTATCCTAACTTATCTTAATAAACAATAACCAATAAAAGAAAATATCATTTCTTTATCCTATGGTTTTTAAAACTAGTTATCAACATAACCATGAACAAATACATTATTGGAAATCAAAATCATAATATTGATATGGTTTTTGACTTGGTTTGTAATGATTTTATTGCAGATAGCAATTTGTGTAATTGACTATTGCTCAAAACCCATAATGGTGTAAATTATTAGTGGACACATGGGAGGAGATTACACCACTAGGTATTTTTTGTTGACTTATGCACTATCCAAACCCTACACTTCGCATTGTGAGGGTTTCTTCATTTGTGGAGTGGACGAGCTAAGAGCTCGTGGCCGCCATGGCACTGTGTTGACCTCCGAGATGGAAAGCATCGTCATTCGAAACTTTGCGTGCTTGTGTAGATGAAAAATACTCCGCGTTTTAGAAACTTATTGAGAATTTCTCTCCCACTGAATTTTGTAACACCCACTGGTCTCTGATTTTAATCTTGCAATCCTAACTGCAGAGACATCTTCCTTCTTACTCAAGCTGCTGCTTAAATACTTCTTGGTGTTTAGTATTCTTTCAATAGTCGCATCTCTTCAAATTGAATGAACACACCTTTCAATGTTCTGCCCTTTCGGATCTGAATATCACACCTTTCAGAACTTCCTTTCATGTTCTTCCATTTATCCTCCTCCTCAGATATTGTTTCCGCAGCTTGGAAACCATTTCCGCATCTCTGTCCAACGTTTGCAGGTGCTTCTGCATTGCCAAACTTCATTCTACAATCTCATCTTCTAGATTTAATTAGAGTCGTTGATCCTATTTCTAACTCCATCCGGACCGTCGATCTAACCATCAATTTCCGTCTTAAAATCATCTTTCCGCACAAATATTTCCTCATCAACAATTCCCCATCATTGATCTTCGTTGAACGCTTTCCTAATCATCGATCTCCATATTGCAGGATGCGGGATGTGGGATGTCAACTTTTCACTTTTTCCTTTCCGCAAAATCCTTTTCGCAATCTTCTTTCTGCAAGCTTCTTTTTGCAAATTTTCTTCATCAACGATTCCCCACTATTGATTTTTGCGAAATCAATTTCAACCGTCCGATCTCTCCAGATTGCGGATTGTGGGATCCTTAAATATTTAACGTTACTTCCGAAATTATCTTTCCGCATTTTCCTTCTGCACCATCGATCTGTTGTGGAATTAATCTCATCCGTCTGAGTTCTATGGGATGCAGGATGCGGGATGAGTGATGCTAAATATTTAACGTTACTTCTGCAATTCTCTTTCCTCATTTTCCTTTTGCCCCGTGATCTGCTTTAGCGGAACTAATCTCAGTCATCTGATCTTTCTAGATTGCGGGATGCGGGATGCCCAATCAACTTGTCCAATTTGCATCCCTGCAACTTTCCTTTCGCATGTGGGATGCAGGATGCCCAACCAAATTTCCAATTTCTAACTTTTGCGATTTCATTCTGCAACTTTGTTTCCGCATTCTTCTAGACCGTTGATTTCCTTGCGGATTTACCCTTAACCGTTCGATCTTGATCTTTTGTGGAACGTTTTCTTTTCTACCTATATTTTGCAAGATGCTTCCTAACCATCGAATCTTGTGTAGGATGCTTCCTAACTGTCCATTCTAGAACTAATCAGATATGCATCCTGTCTTTGTGGATTATACAAAAAATAGTCCTCATTCATCGGATCTCATGCAGATAACTATGCCACCTCATCAACATGCCATGTCATCACTATCTTTGTCTATGCCACCTCGTCATCGTGCCATTTCTTCTTTACTTTGACTTATTCTGCGTTAACTCCGTGTTAACTCTGCCATGGTATATTTTGCTTATCCTTTGTACTTCATAAGCAACTTTTCCATCCCTAGTATTTCATCATCATTAGGACACCATTATATTCCATGTCATCATATGTGTCATGCCACATCCTCAACTATGCCATGCGATGTCATCATATGTGTCATGCCACATCCTCAACTTATACCATGCCATTACTACTTTAGTCTTTCACTGAGTTTGTCCTTCCATCATATCCACTAGTTATTCCTTTGTCATTTGTGAACACCTTTGACATCAATGAAAACTATAACCCAAACTTGTCAACAGACGGTGCACTAGATATGGACATCTTATCTTGTTAGCTTCTCAAAAATCTTATATTTATTGATTCTCTCTTGGATGTTTCTCTTCTAGTTTCAACATGAAAACAGTTTGAATCATCAACTTGAAGGGATAAGACCTAACTACTAAAATAGAATAAGACCTAACTACTAAAAGAGAATAAGACGTAACTACTAAAAGAGAAGATTCTCGTTTTAGAGATAACCCTTTGAGTTTAGTTAATATTTCTTGGATGCATTTGGAGGATTTATAAAAAGCCCTTTTTGCTTCTCTTATCTTTTCAATAGAATATGGTTTATAATTGCACATATTATCTACTCTAGATTGGATGCATATAGATCATGCTCTTCATAGTTATAATCTTCATATGTATTAAGGATTATCTAATTTAGTAATATCTCTAATTTCATTTCTATAGTATGGAACATTAATGGGATGGCTTGTTGTAAATTGTACTATTCAACATCAACGACCATTACCCATTATTAGGATAGTCTCCCATCTATACTTGAATTGATTCCATTTCACAATTATATACTTGATATTTGCAAAATTATATACTTGATACTTGAAAAAGAACTAATTTGATAATTGAAAAATTAAGATGTTTGCTAGAAATTAAATGTAGAATTTTATTATTATGAGGCATAGATTATCAACTCATTAATATATATATATATATATATATATATATATAGTTGCTCTTATAGCTGAAGAAGATAGCTTTCCATATACTTTCAACATTAGATACCAATTGAATTTTTCTTATATACCAATTGGAATTTTCTGAATTTAACTCCCCCTGAGTATAAGATCCCTTCTAATGTTATTTTCAGGTTTTCCCCATTTTTAAAAAAAAATCACGAGAGACCTTTTTAGAAAAGGATCCCACAGTCATCACTACATCCTTCTTCATCACCTTCATATTTATCGGTGTATTCTTCTACATCACTAAGTAGCTTTCCCTCATGATGGGTGTCACTTTTATCTGTGACCTCATTATTCTCAACATCAACTATAGAGACTTCATTAATGACTGAAAATTGTGTTTCTTCTGAATCTTCTAATTCTTTCATCCACACCTTGTCAGGAGGTGCACTTGCCTTCACCATGCTCTGGGTTGGTGTCCTGTTCCCTTTTCATCATTTGATTTTCTCCCCTGACTCTGCAGTCAGCCACCTTGTGACCAAACCTATGACAGTAATGACAATAACCATGAAATTTTTCTTTATCCAAAGGAGGTCTTTGGTTTCTCTATTTCCTAACTGCCATTTTCTTCCACTATCTCTAAACTTCTACTAGAGTATCACAGTTCAGTTTACAATTTCTAGCCAAGTGTCCAAAGTTATTACATTTGGAACCCTCTATATCAAACCTTTGGAGAAGTCCAAACTCATTATGGTTCCTTGCCTTCGGATTTTTAATTGCATCCTTCTTATACTCATGAACCTTTTCATAAGCCTTGCATTTCAGGGCTTTATGCCCAAAGTTATTACAGAAATAACAATGACCTAGAAATATTTTGGTGATTTCTATGTATTACTTGTCTCTTGGGCTCCTTATGAGTTCTATTTTTGTCATGAAAGGATAGAGCATATTCTTTGCAATTTTCCTTTTTAACAGGACTCTTCAGTACTTCAGCATAGCTCTTTGTACTTCCCCTTTGATTAGTGAGTGGGAAACTCTCTACTTATTCTCTTTAACGAACCCCAAACCATACCTATCACTTGTTGGTCTTTGACTTTTCAGAATGTCATCCAGAATATTTGAGCTATTTTTAAACTTAGATATGATGGATTTTTCATCAACCCCTTCTCTAGGTCGAGCAATTTCTTTCTCATGTTTTTCAAAATCTTGAATTCTCTTCCCGAGAAGAACTACTAGATCTTCCTCACTCTTCTTGGCCTCTTGAAATTTGGTTTCTTAAATCAATAATAATCTGATTTGTCTCTTCTTGGTATTTCGACAGTTTCTCTTTCAAAACTTTGTTTCTTTTCCTACATCTTTAAATTTCATCTACAACAGCCATGTATTCAGCTTCTATGTCCACTTATGATTCCTCATCTAAGTTTGTTGTTCCTAAAAACTGGATTTCATTATCTTCATTCATTTCCTCATCTTCACTTTCTTCTTTGGAATAGAAGTTCATATTTTTCTCTTTATACTTCTTTCTACCCTTATGACAACATGATTCTTCATGGTCACTCTCCTCTTGTTTTGGGTAGGAACACTTATGTGCAAAATGTCCAATCTTTCCACAATTAAAACATTTCAAGGGTAGTTTTCCTTTGTATTTCCCAGTGCCTTTATTAAGTCTACTTACAAAGAGGGCTTCCTCATCATCTAGATTTTCTAATTGATTTTTGAAAGTGACTTTAACGCTGCTTCTTTCTTCGATTTTTTATCTTGTCCAGTTCTCATTTCATAAGCAGTGAGAATTCCATGCAGCTCATCTACTATCACCTTTTTAAGGTCACCCCGTTACTCTAGGGTGGAAACCTTTGAGTCATATCTCATTGGTAATGTTCTTAGTACCTTGCTTACCACTTCTTTTTCTTTCAATTTTCCTCCGAGACCTCTAATAGAATTAACCACCTCATCTACATGAAGAAGGTATTCCCCAATATTCTCTTCTTCTCTCATTTTGAGGCTTTCAAATTGACCTTTATATGTCTAGAGTTTGGATTCTTTGAATTTAGATGCTCCTTTATAGATAATATTCAACTTATCCCAGGCTTGTTTCGCAGATGTGCATTGCATAACCTTAGTAAACATGATGTTTATTAATCCACTCAAGATTGCATTTAGGGCTTTGGCATTGCCTTCATATTCATCTAGTTCAAGTTTGTCTATAGGGTATAGGTTTCCTATGTTATGTTCTTTTTCAGTTGCTACCCAAACATTCCATCCCAAGGACATCAGATGACACCTCATTCTTACACTCCAGTATGCATAGTTTTCTCCTATAAATAGTGGATGCCTGTTAATGGCCAAGCCTTCTTATTGATCCATGGTGGTTATATAAAGAATATACTTTCCAGTGGTTAAACTGTGTTCGAAGGAACCCGCTTTGATACCAATTATTGGTTTAATGGTCAATACTGAGAGAGGGGTGAATTAGTATTGCTGTCTTTTTACTTAATTTAACCACTTATTAAATTTAACATTAAAACACATAACAACAAGAATACACAGAACACAATTTTGATGTGGAATCCCAATAGGGTAAACCACCAATACGTCCTATTACTATAAAATTTTTATTTACAAATATTTTTCCTACTGCTACAGAAAAGGATGGTATTACACCCTATTTACCAATACCAATTGGAAAGAGGCTATGACCCCTTGTTTTATCAGCTTCGACACCCTATTTACCAATTCAAATTGGAAGGATTCTACGACCCCCTGATTTATTAGCTATGACTGAAAGGATGCTACAACACCCTATTTACCAATGCCAATTGGAAGGAGGCTATGACCCCTTGGTTTATCAACTACAACTGAAAGGAGGAAACAACCCCTTGCAAGCTTTTTTCCTACCATAGTGTCGCTTTGCCACCCTAAAATGTTTCTCACAATTTCTCTCCCACTGAATTTTGTAACACCCACTGGTCTCTGATTCTAATCATGAATCCGAACTACAGATACGTCTTCCCTCTTACTCAGGATGCTGCTTAAATAATTCTCAATGTTTAAGCTTCTTTCAATAGTCACATCTCTTCAAATTGAATAAAAACACCTTTCACGATTGCGCCCTTTCATATCTGAAGATCACACCTTTCGAAATGCCCTTTCATGCTCTTCTGTTGATCCTCCTCCTCAGAGATCATTTTCGTAGCTTAGAAACCATTTTCGCATCTCTGTCCAACGTTTACAGGTGCTTTCACACTGTCATACTTCTTTATGCAATCTCATCTTCTAGATTTAATCAAAGCCGTTGATCCTATTTCTAAGTCAATCCAGACCGTCGATCTAACCATCAATTTTTATCTTAAAATCGTCTTTCCGCACCAATATTTCCTCATCAACGATTACCCAGCGTTGATCTTCGTCGAACACTTTCCTGACCATCGATCTCCAGATTGCGGGATATGGGATGCGGGATGTCGACTGTTCACTTTTTCCTTTCTGCAAACTCCTTTTTGCAATCTTCTTTCTACAAGTTTTCTTCATCAACAATTCCCCACCCTTGATTTTTGAGGAATCAATTTTAGTCGTCCAATCTCTCCAGATTACCGGATGCGGTATGCGGCATCCTAAAATCTTTCACGTTACTTCCGCAATTCTCTTTTCACATTTTCCTTCCTCACCGTCGGTTTGTTACGGGATTAATCTCGGCCATCCGATCTCTGCGGGACACGTGATGCTAAATCTTTAACGTTACTTCCACAATTCTCTTTCTGCATCGTCGATCTGCTTAAGCAAAACTAATCTTATCCATTCAATATTTCCATATTGCAGGATGCAGGATGCGGCATGCGGGATGCCCAACCAACTTTTCAAAGCTTCCTCCCCGCAACTTTCCTTCTGCATGCGGGATGCGGGATGCCTGACCAAATTTCCAATTTTTGACTTCTGCAATTTCATTCCACAACTTTGTTTCCACATTCTCTTGGACCGTTGATTTCCTTGTGGATTTTTCCCTAACCATCTGATCTTGATCTTTTCTGGAACTTTGGCTTTTCTACCTATCTTTTGTGGGATGCTTCCAAACCATCGGATCTTGTGCGGGATGCTTCCTAACCATCCATTCTAGAACTAATGTAGATCTACATTCTGTCTAAATGTGGATTATACAAAAACTGATCCTCATTCATCAGATCTCATGCAGATAACTATGCCACCTCATCAACGTGCCATGTCATCGCTATCTTTGTCTATGCCACCTCATCATCGTGCCATTTTGTCTTTACTTTCACTTATGCTGCGTTAACTCTGTGTTAACTCTGTCATGGTATCTTTTGCTTATCCTTTGTACTTCATAAGAAAATTTTCCATCCCTAGTCTTTCATCATCATTAAGACACCATTATATTCCATGTCATCATATGTTTCATGCCACATCCTCAACTATGCCATGCGATGTCATCATATGTGTCATGCCACATCCTCAACTTATGCCATTCCATTACTACTTTAGTCTTTCACTGAGTTTGTCCTGCCATCATATCCACTGGTTATTCCTTTGTCATTCTTGAACACCTTTGACATCAATGATGCAGGATGCGGGATGCCTGACCAACTTTCTAATTTGCATCCCCGCAACTTTCCTTTCGCATGCGGGATGCAGGATGCCTGACCAAATTTCCAATTTTTGACTTCCATGATTTCAACTAGGGTTGAGAATTTATGAGATAGAACTAGAAACACATGTACATGTATAAATTGAAAACCAACTAGGGTTTCATTAACTAAAATTGAATGCTAGAACTATGGTTGAGAGTATGAGATGGAACTAGGGTTATGTGACCTCTTTACACGTTATGAGATGGAATTAGAAACACATGTACATGTACAAATTGAAAACCACTTAGGGTTTCATGAACTACAATATGCATGCTATAACAAGGGTTGAGAAGTTATGAGATGGAAATCGGGTTATTGGACCTCTTTACAAGTTATCAGATGGAATTAGAAACACATGTACATATACAAATTGAAAACCAACTAGGGTTTCATGAACTACAAATTGCATGCTAGAACTAGGGTTGAGAAGTTATGAGATGGAAGTAGGGTTTTCTAACCTCTTTACAAGTTATGAGATGGAACTAGAAACACATGTACGTGTACAAAATGAAAACCAACTAGGGTTTCAAGAACTACAAATTGCATGCTATCACAAGGGTTGAGAAGTTATGAGATGGAACTAGGGTTATTGGACCTCTTTACAAGTTATGAGATGGAACTAGAAAGACATGTACATGTACAAATTTAAAACCAACTAGGGTTTCATGAACTACAAATTGCATGCTAGAACTAGGGTTGAGAAGTTATGAGATAGAACTAGGGTTTTGTGACCTATTTACAAGTTATGAGATAGAAATAGACACGCATGTACATGTACAAATTGAAAAGTAACTAGGGTTTCATGATCTACAATTGCATGCTAGAACTAGGGTTGAGAAGTTATGAGATGGAACTAGGGTTATGTGGCCTCTTTACTAGTTATGAGATGGCACTAGAAACACATGTACATGTACAAATTGAAAACCACTTAGGGTTTCATGAACTACAAATTGCATGCTATAACAAGGGTTGAGAAGTTATGAGATGGAACTAGGGTTATTGGACCTCTTTACAAGTTATGAGATGGAGCTAGAAACACATGTACATGTACAAATTGAAAACCAACTAGGGTTTCATGAACTGCAAATTGCACTCTAGAACTAGGATTGAGAAGTTATGAGATGGAACTAGGGTTTTGTGACCTCTTTACAAGTTATGAGATGGAACTAGAAACACATGTACATGTACAAATTGAAAACCAGCTAGGGTTTCATGAACTACAATTGCATGCTATAAATAGGGTTGAGAAATTATGAGATGGAAGTAGGGTTTTGTGACCTCTTTACAAGTTATGAGATGGATCTATAAACACAAGTACATGTACAAATTGAAAACCAACTAGGGTTTCATGAACTACAAATTGCATGCTAGAACTAGGGTTGAGAAGTTATGAGATGGAACTAGGGTTTTGTGACCTCCTTACAAGTTATGAGATGGAGCTAGAAACACATGTACATGTACAAATTGAAAACCAAATAGGGTTTCATGAACTACAAATTGCATGCTAGAACTAGGGTTGAGAATTTATGAGATAGAACTAGGGTTTTGTGACCTCTTTACAAGTTATGAGATGGAGCTAGAAATGCATGTACATGTACACATTGAAAACAAACTAGGGTTTCATGAATTACAAATTGCATGCTAGAACTATTAGATTTTTTATCATTTAATCAATATGATCTAGGATCTTACCTAAGAGAACAACTTGCACAACAATAATCACAAGAGAAAAGAGATAGAAAGTGTTTTCCTCGGGGAAACCATAAAGGAGAAAACCCCGCAACTTCCTTAGAGATGGAATGAACACCAATGGAAAAAGTAAAACCCAAATACATAAAGATGATATCTGACAACTGTTCTCTCCCTCACTTGTGTGATCTCTTCTTCTCTCACTCACATGCTACAGTTGAGTGAGTGTGTGTTTCAAATAGAGAGGCTCACTCTTTGTTTGTACTAGTTTCCAACTTGATAATTACTTACTAGGGATGACTTCAATAGGAGAGTCTAATAACCCTAGTGCCCCTCAATTGTGGGGAATTTTCCCCCCAATCAACAAAGGAGGGTTAACCTCTATGACTTTACATGACTTGATTACATTAATGATTCTCCTGATAGGAACATGGGGGTACAATGAAATACAATACACAAGATATACAAGTGAATACATTTTGAAGTTACAAATACATCAACACTCCCTCTTAACTAGAAAGGTATTCTCTTGACACAGTTCATCAGCACGATTCTTCATCACATGATCATCATCAAAGCTGGACCATCATCATACTGGATCATCATCATCATCACTTCTCCCGCTATATCGAGCAAATGGTGCTATCTCTTAATTCTACTCATCATAGGAAGTTATACAGAGCCATATTTTTTTCATGCTGGTTGTAGGCCTAGCCTCCATGTAGGTATTCTTCAGCACTTATATCATAGGCATGGTAGGAAACACCTACTACCATCCGAGAAAGGCTTTAGCACTTATATCCACTGGCATGGTAGGACACACCTACTACCATCTGAGAAAGTCTCTAGCACTTACATACACCAGCATGATAGGACACACCTACTATCATTGGGGAAAGGCTCCAACACTTACATCCACTTCCATGGTAGGACACACCTACTACCATCCAGGAAAAGGCCCTAACACTTACATCCACTTGCATGATAGGACACACCTGCTATCATCCAGGGAAAGGCCTCATCAGTTACATCCACTAGCATGGTAGGACACACCTACTACCATCGAGGGAAATTCCCAAGCACTTACATCCACTGGCATGGTAGGACACACCTACTACCATTCGGGGAAAGGCTTTGCACTTACATATGTCGGCATGGTAGGACACACCTACTACTATCCGGGGAAAGGCTTAGCACTTACATATGACCATGGGATGAACCAATCCTACCATCATGTCAGAAAGGTACAACACTTACATATTACCATGGGAGGAACTAATCCTACTACCATGTTAGAAGGGCTCACGGACTCATCACTTCCTCTTGGAAGGAACCTCGATCTGGAGAACACCAAGCTTCTCTCTGAAGTACTCAAACTTCACTCTGGCTAATGGCTTGGTCAACTCATCGTCTATCTACTCATCCGTCACAACATATTGGAGCCTCACTACTCCTCTCTGCACCATATCCTTGATAAAGTGATATTTGATATCGATCTACTTTGACTTGTCATGGAACACCGGGTTCTCTGACAACTTCACACAAATCTGGTTGTTGTAATATATACAAGTAGCATGCAATTCGAGATCAAACAAATCAGATAGTATCTTCCTCAGCCATATTCCCTCACAAATAGCCAAACAAGCTAAAAAATACTATGCTTCAACTGTACTCAGTGCCACGTAGGACTGCTTCCCGCTAAACTAAGAGATCACACCTGATCCCACACTGAAGAAAAACCCCAAAGTTCTCTTCCTATCAATGGCACAGCCTGCCCAATCCGAATCCACATAACCCTCTAGGTTAATTTTCATATTCGCTTCATATTTAAGCCCATAGTCAATTGTACCCTTCAGGTACCTCAGAATATGCTTTGCAGCAATCAGGTGAACATGTCTCAAGTCCATCAGGAACTGGCTCAATGTGTTCACAACAAATAAAATATCTAGTCTCGTGTTCGTCAGGTACATCAATGACCCAATCATCTGATGATACATTGTAGCATCAACCAACTCTGATGAAGCATCACTCAATAGATTTAGGTTCGATGCCATAGGTGTGGTCATGGCCTTGTTGTCCATCATCCCGAACCTCTTCAGGATCTCTACTACATACTTCCCTTGTCCTAGGGAGATTCAATCCTCATTCTGCCACACCTCCATGCCTGGAAAGTAATGTATCATACCCAAGTATTTCATCTCAAAATCAGCAACAAGCTCCTTCTTACAAATTTAATGAGTTCCTCTTTCCCTGTCAGGAAAAAATCATCAAAATATAACAGGAGCATCACTTGTCTTC
Source organism: Pseudotsuga menziesii (assembly GCA_001517045.1). Classification (NCBI taxonomy): domain Eukaryota; kingdom Viridiplantae; phylum Streptophyta; class Pinopsida; order Pinales; family Pinaceae; genus Pseudotsuga; species Pseudotsuga menziesii. Next base: position 2,785 of record LPNX010135601.1, on the reverse strand, counting down.
TGCCTTCAACCTTGAAGTAAACGTTGGAATCCACTTTACTCTCAGTAAATCCTAGAGCCATCGGTAAGCTTTCCATCCCCTTGTATCATGTCGATCCTTGGGATCTTCTGCAGTCACTCCCTCTCAAGCGGAGCATCATTCTCCCTCTGCCTTTTGTGTAATGGAGTGACAAGTAGCTTCCTCTACTACTAATAAATTTTGTGTATCCATGTAGGGTCACTAGATACAAAGATCCTCTATCCTGAACTTTTTCAAAAGTTCTTCTCGCACCCATCTGTGAGCTTGTCATCCTCTATAGGATTTCATCTTCAACCTTGTAGCAAAGTTTGAATATCTTCATCACTCTAGGTGATATTCAAGCTCCTCATGTATGTGTTATCCCATGGGTGTCTTCCGAGCTCATATAAGGCCTTCTTTAATTTGCACACATGATTCTTCCTATCATGTGCCTCAACTCCCAGTGGCTGCAAATGTCTCTTCGTAGTCTATGCCTTCTTTCTGTGACAAGCCTCATGATGCAAATCTTTCCTTGTATCCCACGATGTTTCCATCTACTGCTTGTTGGTTCTTGTAGATCCATATGGAAGATACTACGAACTTCCCTTTAGGTCTCGATACTGCATCCTAGACATCATTCTTCTTGAATCGGTGTACTCCTTCCCTTTCTTCTTGGATATTTCTTCATAGCTGGAAGGTTCTGCATCAATGACATCTCTCAATAATGTCACATAACTACACTGTGTTTGATACCTCTTTCTTTCTTTGAAAGTATCGTCATATTATTCTTCATCTTGTATTATTTCTCGAACTGTCATCACTTGTTCTTCGAAACAAGTCTCATCCTTATTTTCTTGTAGGCGATTGTATGCGATATTTCCTACAAGTAAAATGCATTAGTTGTATGGTTAGAAACATTTCATAAGGCATGTTCATAATCGTAAATTCTTATGCATAAATATATAATCATTCAACTATTTTATCCAATACAACATTCATCCATATCTCACGGAAAATTTCTAGATGCCTTCCATCTCTACCATGACATCATTGAGATTGTGCACTAATCCAATATGTCAGCAAAGAGGTTTCATTCTAGATAAATAGAAATGGAGAGTTGTCTATAACCATGGGATATTTACCCATCACATGCATATTAGTAGTATAATTCCATTAATGCAAACATTCTATCATGCATAACAGATCAACTGAATATAAACAAATGCATAACAAAACAATATCATGAAATGACAATTGAATACTTATCTTTATTTGTTTCATGGGTAGACTCCTTCTTTTAGCTTCATCATCTTATTCATTCATAACAACACCATTTCTTATCCAAATGATAAGATGGATATGAGGTTCTTCAAGAATTCAGTTCTTCATATTCCTCATCGCTTGATGGGTCTTCTTTGAATGAAGAGTGCTTGATCTTTAGTTGCTCCCATATTCTCTTCTCTTATTATGAGTCAAGATTCTTCTTGTGTGCACTCTTCCCAGAGTCTGCTGAAAGTAATCACTTCCTTTTGGCACACATTCCTTGAATGATTGAATCCCGTGATCCTGGGAGGCCATTCAAGGTGGTTATCACAATTTCTGTATTCTCTACTTCTTCATCCACTGCTTCAAGTTGTTCTTTGATTTGAGAGACCCTTGTAAAGTATGATTTTGTGGTCTCTGCATTCTAGATTTTTATATTATTCAACTGGTTTCTAAAAGTCATCTTTTGATTTAGGTTCTTACCTTCAAATAGCTTGGTCAAGGAGTCAAACATCTCTTTAGGTGTCTTTAGGGAAGACACTTGTGGTATAAGATGATCCTTGATTGAATAAGCAATGATCCTCTTGGACTTGACCAAGTTGTTCTTGTGTAAGGCTTTAGCTTCATCTCCCTCTGGAACTGGAACCTCTCCACTTATGTAGGTGTCAAATTCATTTTCTTCAAGAACTAGTGAAATCCTATACTTCCATGCTCGAACCTTTTCAGATTCACCAATATTTTCATCAAGCTGGTGTGATAGGTCATTTTGAAATGAGAACCTCAAATGTAAATAGCAAAAGATTAGATCATACCGATTTGAGGTGTCCGTCCTGGTTCCATATCTGGCTGATCTAGGGTTTGTCAAAGAAACCCTAATTTTCAAAACTTGGAATCTTTCAGATATTATTGGATAGAAAGAGGAGCCTCTTCAGGGAGAGCTATCAAATGTACTCCTTTTCTGAAAATAGTGGAGGGAAGCTCCCGGAACAAGAAGCCCTAGTTTTCCAATTTCTTCTACAAAAATGTCTGATATTATTTTGGTGGTATCTCTGAAAGTACTACTCCCTAGTGTTTTAAATTTCATACTGTGGTAGCCTTGTCTGTCCTATTTACAACACCACAGGTTTGAGCAAAATTGGTTTCACCAATTGGGACATGTGAGCATTTTACCAAGGTGACTTGTTTCAGGACTGTTCAACATAGGTAATGTGTATAGACTGCCACGTGTCACTGTTTCAATTTCAGGGCATAAAACTTTTACCACAGAAATTAAATTCCGTGCCCTATCGAGAAAATCTTGTGAAATTTGATTTGGACCTTTGTATCCTTGTATATAGACATTCTCCCTTGGTGTCCTGTTTAGGGATGAATCCTAAGATAGGATAGAACCCTGATTTGGAGAAATCATATCTCTCAGAATATAGCGAATCCGACGCTGAAAATTTTAAACAGGGTACATCAGGAATTTATGTTTGGCCTATAAAGGTTTCAGCTCCTGATTCATCTCCAATATCTAGATATAGAA